>PVKV010006534.1:0-40620 GCA_004027835.1 Alouatta palliata
TTGCTGTGCAGAAGCTGTGGAGTTTGATTAGATCCCATTTGTCTATTTTGGCTTTTGTTGCCAATGCTTTTGCTGTTTTGGTCATGAAGTCCTTGCCTACGCCTATGTCCTGAATGGTTTTGCCTAGATTTTCTTCTAGGGTTTTTATGGTGTTAGGTCTTATGTTTAAGTCTTTAATCCATCTGGAGTTAATTTTGGTACAAATTTAACAAATATTTAAGACAATGCTCAGAAAATGAGAAGAAAAGCCATAGACTGAAAGAAAATATTTACAAAAGACACATCTGTTTAAAGACTCTGGTCTAAAATAAACAAAAGCTCTTAAAACTCAGCAATAAGATAACAAACAATCCACAAAAGCAAATGGGGCAAAGACCTCAACAGATACCTCACCAAGGAAGATATACAGATAGAAAATAAGCATATGGAAAAGTTTTACACATCATATGTCATCAGAGAAAACTGAAACAACACCGTGATACCACTATCACATGATGCCACATGATGGGTGTATCATGTGATACAGCTATCAAGCTAGGAAATAAGTAATGACATGAACATCTAGCATTAAATCTGTAACACTTGTATCAAATCTAGATCTATTATTAAATATCTAATACTGGATTTTCATGACATTACTTACTGCTTAGATTGGTAATACAATTCCATGCAAAATATATTTGATTAATTCTGTTCTAAAATCAATAGTATGTTCCGTCAGTACTATGTCACATCTCTCCTTAAACTTGGGAGGCTCGCTGTTAAGCAACATTCTTTTTTAAAGCTCTTTTTTTTCTACATCTTTCTAGTCCTAGTCACATTTCTAATTCTTTTCCTTTGTAAATAGTGGAATTTTTGGAAAATAATTTGGTTTTACACAGCTGTTTTAGTCTATAATTTCTTATTTTTTTCTTCTCTACTTATAATTCAAGATGCTTCTATTTAGTAGCCTTTAACTCAACTCCTCCATATATGCTTTACAGTTCCATATTATTCTGTATTATACCTTATGTGTCCTGTGATGAAACTCATGAATGTAAATGAAGACTAAATTTATGAGGAAAAATGGATTTTCTGCTCTACTTCCAATATATATTTGTTAGAAATATCTTAGCTGATTTTGTTTTCATTTTTTTAACACTCCAGATGCCAACCACCTTCTTTTTTTAAAAAAATTTTTATTTATTATAATTTAGATTCCGGAGTACATGTGAAGATCATGCAAGATTGTTGCATAGGTACATTCATGGCAAGGTGATTTGTTGTCACCACCTCCCCTTCACCTATACCTGACATTTCTCCCCACGTTATCCCTCCCTCACCCTCCCTCCCACTATCCCTCCCATATCCCCCCTCACAGGACCCCAGTGTATGATGCTCCCCTCTTTGTTTCCAAGTATTCTCACTGCATCACTCACCTATGAGTGGGAACATGCAGTGTTTGATTTTCTGTTCTTGTGTCAGTTTGCTGAGAATTATGGTTTCCAGTTTCATCCATGTCCCTACAAAGGACACAAACTCATCATTTTTTATGGCTGCATAGTATTCCATGGTGTATATGTGCCACATTTTTCTTGTCTAGTCTATCATTGATGGGCATTTGGGTTGATTCCAAGTCTTTGTTATTGTAAACAGTGCAGCGATGAGCATGCATGCACATGTGTCTTTATAATAGAATGATTTATAATCCTTTGAGTATATACCCAGTAATGGGATTGCTGGGTCAAATGGAATTTCTATTAATTTCAACCACCTTTTTACATTCAAAAATTAAAGCAAGTAGAGATTAAGAGACATTAACTTCAATTTGGCTGTTTGTTTTTTTAGGATTGTGTAATTTCCTTTACTGTTTTTCTCAGTACCATTAGCAAGATATGTACAAACAGGTGAATATCACTTTCTATATTGTTTAAAAATATAAAAATATGTTTCCCACATTTTGCTTTAAACTTCTTACAATGTCTTCTTTTTTGGCTTTTCCAGCGCTCACCTTTGAATGTACTGAAATAAGACCTACTGCTGCCTCAAAAAGTTGTAACTAGAGTCTGAACAAGCTGAAACTTACTGCTACTTTACATGATATTCTGGCCAGATGTCTTGTTCATTCTGTATTTTTAGATCTAAAAACAAAACAAAACAAAACAAAACAAAAAAGACTATTGTCTTTATTCTTTATTTTGAGCATAAAAAATACCAAAAGTTTTATGTTATGCTTTAGGAGAGGTTAAATCTATTAGATTCTAATAAACACCACACTGAAGTCAGGTCACCAATTTTGGCATAAATTCAAGTTTAATATTTTAACATTTGGAAAATTAAACAACTTTTTATTAAAAGTGTCATTTGGATAAAGACAATATTTTAAATTAAGTATCAAAAACTTTAAAAAATCTAATTTAAATACATGAAAGTCAGAGAGAAACAAAATGGTGGGTCTCAGATAGCATTAAAAGTTGATGAGGTCTTCCTTAAGGATACAATGAAAATTAATATAGAACAATGAGCTATGGGAAGATACACACCTAATCAACTACCTTTTTTTGGTTTTGTTTTTACAACTTCTATTGTCACTTTATACTCTAACTGCAAAATATTCACAATTATTATGATGATGGAAATAATTCCACTGGAATTTTTTACTTTTTACATCTATCAGAAATCATAGTCTTAAAATGATTGGCATACATTTTATTTCTATTTGTTTACTGTTTTTAATTTTAACTTTTATTTTAGATTCAGTGAGATACATGTGCAGGTTTGTTACATGGATATATTCCAGCCAGGTAGTTAACATAGTAAATCATAGTCTTCAGGTCATTTCCCACTTCCTGTCTCTCCCTCTAGTATTCCACAGTGTCTATTGCTTGTGGTTATGTCCATGTATCTTCAATACTTAGCTCTTACTGATAAGTGAGACTATGCAGCATTTGGTTTTCTGTTCCTGTGATAATTTGCTTAGGACTGTGGCCTCTACCTCCATCAATGTTACTCCAAATGACATGATTTGATTTTTGTTTATGGCTGTCTAGTATTTTTAGTGTTTATGTAGCACTCTGGTATCTGTTGTTTTTTGACTTTTTAATAATAGGCATTCTGACTGGTTGTGACATGGTATCTTATTGTGGATTTGATTTGCATTTGTCAATGATTAATGCTGGTGAGCATTTTTCATATGTTTGATGGCTGCTTGTATGACTTAGGATGTTCAGTCTTACCACTCCTGTTAAACATAGTACTGGAAGTTCTAACCAGCACAATCAGGCAAGAAAAAAAAATAAAAAGCATCCAAATAGGAAAAGAAGAAGTCAAAATATTTCTCTTAATGAATTATATGATTCTATACATAGAAAGGCCAAAACTCTGCCAAAATGCTAATGGAACTGATACACCATTTTAGGAAGGTTTCAGGATACGAAATCTAATACAGAAATCTGTAGTATTTCTATATGCCAACAATGGTCAGGCTGAGAGTCAAATGAAGAACACAATACCATTTACAATAGCCACAAAGAAAATAAAATACCTAGGAATACAACTAACAGAGGAGGTAAAATATCTTTACAAGAGAACTGTAAAACTCTGTTGAAAGAAATAAGAAATACAAATAAATGGAAAAACACTCCATGCTCATGGACTGGAAAAATTGGTACCGTTAAAATGAACATATTACCCAAAGCAATTTACAGATTTAATTCTACTCCTATTAAACTACCATCTTTCTTCACAGAATTAGAAACAACCAAGTAACCACTTACATGACTGACTAGGTTTCACTGTTTTTTTGTTTTGTTTTGTTTTGTTTTGTTTTAATAAGAAAATAACATGGCTGATCTCAAGGATAAATTTCAATATCAGAAACTTGGAGGAGGTGTATCTATTGCTTTTGCCACAAACTGTCCCTGAGTCATAGTCAATCTCAGTGACAGAGAGAAATATCATAATTTTTAGGCCAATTTTTTTTGCTTTAATTTGAAAGGTATCTATATCAGATTATATTGTGAATGTTGAAATTTGCCATTATCATTTATTGCATTTTAAACAAAACTCAACAAAACAAAGTTTTAAAGTGCAATTAATTGATATGATTAGGATTTGGGAGTTGATGCAAAACTTGCTAAACTATTCAAGGCAGGTTGTCTACAGATTATATCTTATCTATTATGCACATATTACCTTAGAGTCATATTCAACATGTCATACAAAGAAAAGAAAGGAAGAACATTGTGAACTCACCTGTTGTGGTATGTGAAAAATTTAAGAACACCATATAAAGAGATTTATTTTTTAATGAACAGATAAGGAAAAAATTAAATAAATATCTAAGAATTGTTTATTTTACAAGATTACGTAGAATCCCCATCATTTCATACAACATTTTGATTCCAAACTTAACTTGCTTCTCATAGCAAATAAATTATGAACACATAATAAATGAAAATTATGCTTAAGAACTATGTTCTTAAAGCCTAAAAAAGTTGGATTGATCAGTTTGTGATAAGTCAAACAACCTATCAATCTCAGACTTTTGAATGAGTATGCCTTATTCTCAATGGGGAATTTAATTCATTTGTGGTGGTAACTTCTGAAATACTTATGAAAGTCATAAAATATTATCTTTATATTATTAATAAATATAATTACTTAGAATAATTATATGAAAAGTAAACATTTTTACTAGATACATATTTTCTTGAGTACTATTTATTAAGTTAAGGAGTGAAATTAGAGTGATGTATATATGCCCATAAGTGCCACTTTATGTGAGAATAAACACAGTTCCCTTTAGGTTTTATTCATGAAAATTAGAATCTGCAGGTGTTGTGCTTTAAAAATCCACCGTTTCCATAGCACCACAGTCGAAGATCAGGAATGTAACTGTGAATCAACTTTGAATAAAACTTATCCTTAGTTTTGGCCACAGTGAAACAATTTTATAACATTTTGTTAAATAAATGTGTACTAGAAACACACAACTTCTTCCTGATAGAAGCAATCAGTTTAAAAGTAGTTGTACAATAAATGAAGGGAATCATAAAATGTCATCTTGTCTTCTCCATGATTTTTCACCTAAGGAAACGTTCACTCACATACAATGATTAACCAAGACGCTAAGGCTAGTCTTCAGTAAGGCCAAGCCCTAACTCGATGTCTTCATATATTCTCTAATATTCTGCCCAAATTACTATGAAATAGTCAATTTGTCACCTTGTTATTTTTATTAAATATTGTTTATTGCCTATAGTGCTCCTGGTTGTTAAGAACATTTTAATAGTATTGATTGCACTATTAAAGCATCCAAATATATATATGCTAAATCTTTTGACAGTAGACAGAAGTCAGCCTTCTTCGTGGATATTTATTCATGAGAAAATCTTATTTCCAGTGATCATGCTCAGTTTGAACCATGACCAAGTCTTGTTTAATCAACATTTGTCAATTCATTATTAGAATAAAACTTAAAAGCAAGATAAACCATTGTGTCCCTTAATTGTACTGAAAATTTAAATGCTAAAATATACTTTTTTCTTAAGAAAAGTTTTATCATAATTTAAATTATTATTATTCAGATGGATAGAGTTTTTATAAATTGGGTCACTCTATTGTCAGCATGTTCCAGATAAGCTGACAGTGAAGAAAAAAATAATTTGGAACTTAGCCATATTCATTTTAAATAGTGGATCAGATTTGAACAAGTTTTTAACATGCAAAAAATATAATCCAATTTCCAAGTCGAGTCACTCTGAATTTAATATCTTGTTTAGCTAATGAAATTGTCTTACCCTGGAATACATCTTCCTGACTTTTATATGAGAATAACAGTATTAGAATTTTTTTGTCTGTGTCAGAAAACACTACCTAGATACTAACACTGAGAATAAACACGGAGGATATTGAAAACATGCAATGGCTTATATTTAATAACTAGGGACTGTGTGGGGCATTCCTTTATTAATTATTTACCATCTGCTACAAAACAAGATGGTCCAACTCATCCTTTGATAATACATTCTCAATAACGTATTAGTTTTGCCCTGGCATAAACAAATTTTTTTAAAGTAAAAGAAAAAGAAAATATACAAACAGTTTACACATCAAGAATGTAACCATTACATTTTAGTCCTTTAGAAGCTAAATTTATTATAGTCAGTGGCCACGATTCATTTTCTTCAAAAAGCTACCAATAGTTTGTAGAGAAACTATTGAGCCAAAATGCCAAGGTTGTAACATTTAGATGCATTGAAATCATCTAATGACTTTCTAAATGACAAATATTCAGATATTGTCATATATGTTGACTCTTTTTGAGATACAGGGAATTGTGTCTTTTTGATCTACCAAGTTAGCATAAAAAAGCAAAAGTACAATTGCCTTAACCAGTTATTACCTGAGACCAGTGGATATTGTACCAATCTGTTCTCATGTTGTTAATAATGGCATACTCAAACTGGCTAATTTATAAAGGAAAGAGATTTAATTGACTCACAGTTCCACATGACTGGGGAGGCCTCACAATTATGGCAAAAGGTAAATATGGAGCAGTCATGTCTTACATGGAAGCAGGAAAGAAAGCTTGTGCTGGGTAACTCCCATTAATAAAATCATCAGCTCTCATGGGACTTTTTCACTACCATAAGAACAACATGGGAAAGATCTGCCACCATGATTCAATTACCTTCCACTGGGTCCCTCCTGCAACACGTGAAAATTATGGGAGCTATAATTCAAGATGAGATTTATGTGGGGACAGAGCCAAACTATATCAGAAACCAAATTTGCTGCACTTTGCTCATGGACTTCTTGATTTCAGGATTGTGAGCAAATAAATATCTGTTGTATAAGCTACTCAGTGTGTGGTAATATGTTACGACAGCCCAAGCAGACTAACACATCTTAGAACCTTGGAAAGAGACTAAATAGAGCTTACTACATATCCTTCTTAAAACAGTATTTTTCATACTATTATAGTATACATATAAATATTTGTACTGTAATACATAGCTATAGTAAACTGGCAAGCAGAAGAATATTTGTATCTTATTTGTTTCCCATTCTTTCTGGATGACCCAATAATATCATGAATACTAAATGGGCAACATGCTTAAATTCACATCTTGAGAATGAGTTTTAAGTAGATTTCTGTAGATGATTAACAGTATTCTTCAAAGAAGAATAATAAGTAGTACCTTAGTTGTAACAGCTGGCTATTGTGATATAGGGTTCATAAATACAATATTTATAAAAGAATTTTAAGGATAATGAACACTGAGACAATGAAAGTGAAATATTTATGCAAGATGATATACTTAAATACATATAGAGTTTACAAAAATAAGCTATGGTATTGCTACTGCAGAAATTAGTCTATTAGGTGCCTGGAGAGTATATATATTTAATGCAGTAAAAAAATGAAAGTTAAGTAATTATATGTGCATTTTGTTCATAAACTAATCATCAGAGGCAGATACACTTTCATTTAAATTTGTATAAGAAATTAAGAAAATTTTCATCTTTTATTTTCCTCATTTTATAAATTAAGAGATTGAGGAACAGAGCACTAACATTACACACTTAATGTTATATAGTGAATAAGTGGTAGACCCAGACCTTTGATTCTTTATCTAGAACAATAGGGAAAGAAATAGATAGAAATTATGTTTCATTGTAAATGTTCTCATAATTGTATAGTTTGCACAACTATTTCTAAGATAAAAATTTCCCATAAATTTATATCTTATTTTTCATGAAATCATAAACATGTAAAAACACCTAATTAAAAATATGCACATAAACTGTTTTCTCAACCACATTACTATAAATCATTTGAAAGAATTTCACAGTAATTTTCAAAGTACAAAAATATATGGAATGTGTTATTTGCTGATTTGATCAATCAACCAAACAACAGTAACAAAAATGAGTGAAAAAAAAGAGTGCCTATTTTTCTTTGTTTTAACCTTTTCCAGTTAGCATTGAAAACCTAGGGCTGAAACAATAAAAGAAACAAACAAATGAAATACATGTGTATTACCATTTTCCAAGTATATATTACATATATGTTCTGGAAATGTTGCTAAGCTTGCTTTTTCATGTTTTAAAGTCATGCTACATAGTTATCTATATAGCTATATAGTTTTGTAGTGGCTATAAGGGAAATTTTTAAATAGCTGGCTTCATGAAAAATGTTTCATTAAGACTTCCTTTGTGGCCTAGTTTCCAAGGAAATTATATCTTTGTGTAATACATAGCTGAAGTATATTATCTCAATGTTTAAGTGTATTTAGTGAATTTCACTAAAAATTTCTAAGGACCCTGTGTATGATTTTAGGTCCCATCATTCACAAAATAAATTCATGATGTCAGCCATTCAATGCTATCTCCATCAAGCTACCATTGACTTTCTTCACATAATTAGAAAAAAAACACCTTAAACTTCATATGGAACCATAAAAGAGCCTGCATAGCCATGAAATCCTAAGCAAAAAGAACAAAGCTGGAAGCATCACACTACCTGACTTCAAACTATACTACAAGTCTATAGTAATCAAAACAGCATAGTGCTGGTACTAAAACAAAGATATAGACCAATGAAACAGAACAGAGGCCTCAGAAGTAATGCCACACATCCGCAACCATCTGATCTTTGACAAATCTGACAAAAATAAGAAATGGAGAAAGGATTCCCTGTTTAATAAATGGTGCAGAAAGCTGAAACTGGATCCCTTCCTTACACTTTATACAAAAATTAACTACGGATAGATTAAAGATTTAAACATAAGACCTAACATCATAAAAACCCTATAAGAAAACCTAGGCAATACCATTCAGGAAATAGGCATAGGCAAGGACTTCATGACTAAAACACCAAAAGCAACAGCAACAAATGCCAAAATAGACAAATGGGATCTAATTAAACTTAAGGACTTCTGCACAGCAAAAGAAATTTTGTGATTAGAGTGATCCGGCAACCAACACAATGGGAAAAATTTTTGCAAGCTACCCATCTGACAAAGGGTTAATATCCAGAATCTACAAAGAACTTAAACACATACACAAGAAAAAAAACAAACAACCCCATCAGAAAGTGGGCAAAAGATATGAACAGACACTTTTCAGGAGAAGACATTTATGCAGCCAACAAACATATGAAAGAAAGCTCATCTCCACTGGTCATTAGAGAAATGCAAATCAAAACCACATTGAGACATCATCTCATGCCAGTTAGAATGGTGATAATTAAAACAAAGTCTGGAGACAACAGATCCTGGAGAGGATGTGGAGAAATAGGAATGCTTTGGCATTGTTGGTGGGAGTGTAAATTAGGTCAACCATTGTGTAAGACAGTGTGGTGATTCCTCAAGGATCTAGAAATAGAAATATCATTTGACCCAGCAATCCCATTACTGAGTATATACCCAAAGGATTATAAATCATTCTATTATAAAGACACATGCACATGTATGTTTACTGCAGCACTGTTCACAATAGCACGATCTGTACATGTACTCCAGAATGTAAAGCATAATAAAAAATAATAAAAACAAACAGACAACACAAAAAGAAATCTATTAGGATAGGCAGCCACGTACATAGATAACTAAAGGACAAGGCAGGATATAATAATTTTCAATAAAAAATACTCACAATAGTGGCATGACCTTACAGAAGGAAAAATTCTCTTTTAACTGACAGGTTTGAAAAGAGATTCTTGAATTTTCCACCACTGATGTAATCTCAAAGGACGGGAATTATTTTAACATTTACTATTAGTGTCACTGATGCATTCTTTTTGTGGTTATTGGTGATGGTGGTAAAATAGAGGGTGGGGGAAAAAGGCTCCACCTACGTGTCCTTATTTATTCAGTTTTAGTTCTGCATCAACTTTTGTCTTTCATTTTAGATATGTGTAAACCCATTGCCTTCCCTACCTTTAGTAATCCCTTTTCTGTAGTAAGGAATCAGACAGTGGATTGTGAGCTTTTACTTTTTTAAAGAGAATCAATAGGCAATAATTCATGAGGTATACAGTGAGTAATTACACAGTGCTCATTAGATTTATTTTCTCTTCTTAATTGAGAAATAATTCATAATCTGCTATTAAATGCAATCTCACTGTTGAGATGACTATTTTCTTTCCCAGCAATAGGCATATAGTATGACATGACCCCAAATAAACTAACATCAAAACACTTTTGTATGTCTAAATATATCCATGTCTCCAATAATAAAGTGGATAAAATTGCTTCTTGATTCATACTGCCTAGTTTTGCATCCTAGTTTCTCCCCTCATTACTTCTGTGTCCTTGAGAGGTTACATAATGTCTTAGTAATTCAGTTTCTTCATATACATATTAATGTTCAGATGAAATTGTACGTAGATACAAAGAAAATTATTAAAATTGTTCTTAAAACAGAGTAATTCATCAATAAATATAAGTTAGCGAATGTACAATTAATAGTCTTTACTGTCCCTGCCGTGATGACACTTAAGATGAAACATAAAATAGGTAATGTCTGAATGCAAATTAGATGACATAGGATGATGATGATGAGAATGATGAGTGGAAAACACTTACATTTCTTAATCTATTATCTATTATTCTAGCCTACATTCTTTCAAGTGAGTTTGAAATAAAGTATTAAAATATAATAAGGATGGGGGAAAAATGAAAGTTGGTAAAATATTAGCAGGTTAGTAGAATTTCCAATTTATTTTAATTTTATGATTGTTGTTATGAAAAACTATTAAAGCTTAGTAGATTTATTATAATACTTTATAATAAAGTTTCATCCACCTTTACAAAATTTGCATTTGATAGTATAGGTAAAAACCATTAAGATGTATCCTTAAGAGAATCACTTATAAATTACTGAAAACAAAACATTTAGGAAAATAAAATTCTCATACATGTCTTTAATCAAATGTCTAGAGATATACTCAAACTCCTTACTACAGAAAAGTAAAACGGTAAGATGTAAGTCCAACCTAGTCTAAGCAAATAATTACATAAATACTACTATGTACAAAACATTATCCTAGCCACAAGGGAAAGAAAGAATTGACCATATTTGTAATTTAGAAATAAAATAAAAAATATATACTAATACCATGTATTTTTTCCATCACAATTATCATAATAAAATCTTCTTCAAATTCTACGTTTTTGTTGAAATATAAACTACACAAGGAAAAACACATATCTATCTGTTTTTCTATTGATTCTTTGGTAAATGCACAACTTATATACACAGTAGATACTAATAAATGTTTATTTAAAAACTGACGAAGAGTAAGAATGATTTAATTAATAAATAAAATAGATATTTTAAAACTAGTCAGAGGTTTAAGTATCAAATTTTAATAACTCATGATTATAAATCATTCTTCTCTGTAGTTAAAAAGCTCAGAACGGGCCAGGCGCGGTGGCTCACGCCTATAATCCCAGAATTTTGGGAGGCCAAGGTGGGCGAGGTCAAGATCGAGACCATCCTGGCCAACATGATGAAACCTCGTCTCTACTAAAATACAAAAATTAGCTGGGCATGGTGGCACACACCTGTAGTCCCAGCTACTTGGGAAGGCTGAGGCAGGAGAATTGCTTGAACCCGGGAGGCGGAGGTTGCAGTGAGCCGAGATTGCGCCACTGCACTCCAGCCTAGTGCCTGGTGACAGAGTAAGACTCTGTATCAAAATAAATAAATAAATACAATTTAAAAAAAACTCGGAATGTAAACTGCACTCGTATTACAAGGTTAAATATCCAACTAAAGATGCATTTACTTACCAAAAAAAATAGAGAAAGACATTATAACAATTATTATAATTCTATTTCATATGTTCAAAAATTAAGTAGTGATGTGGAAAATATGGATAACATTTAAATCAGCTATCTAGAGATGAAGATTACACTTTATGAAATTAAAAATTTCCTGGGTAGAATTAGCAGAACGTTTATGATTCCAAAAAATGTGTGAGTTTGAAGCCATTCATTAAAAACTTCCCAATATAATAGACTTAGGGAACAAAGAATAAAAACAAAATGAGCAGGGCAGTAGTGAGATGAGTGATAATTTCGTAAAAACATTTACAAATCAATGAGAACTCTTTACCCAATAGTAAAATGGGGAAAGATGTTACCATTTACTGGATAAAAGAAAATATCCATATGTCATTAAGCATATGAATTATAGTCATCTACGATGAGGAAATTGCAAAGTAAAGCCACAATGTAGATGTTAGTGAGTTGGCAAGGATATGAACAACTTTCATGATTGCTGGAAGTATAAATTGATAGAACTATTTTTGCAAACTTCTTAGGAATATTTAATATAGCTGAACATATTTATATCTTATAATTCAGCAATACGAACCTTAGGTACTCAGGAAAAAAAAAAAAACACACATACATGCATAATCAAAAAATAAAGTTCATGAATGTTGATAAGCACAGTATTCTTGAGTAGTCCCAAATTTAAAACTAAATAAATATCTACCAAGAGTAGAATAAATATTTTATTATATTTTCATGCAATAAAATTCTATATAGCAATAAAAATTAGTGAACTACCGCAATTTGCAATAGCATCAATTCAATTTACGAAATAGGTAGACACAAAATATTACACACTGAATGATTCTATTTATATAAAGTTTATAAAAATATCATCTTTAATGTTTACAATGTATCCAAAATTACTTTGGGTAATCAGTGGTGGTTTGAACAACTCTCTCCCTTGATTTTAGTTTGTATGGTTTGAATAAGGTTCAACTCAATCCCAGCTCAGGATAGGCACATCCTAAACCCACCAACTGTTTATATTCCTTACCTTTGATTAGAAATTGGCATGTGATTCTATTTGAAACAATCACACAAGGCCAGTATATTTATTGAAACTTTGGGAAAGAGTGAATCCCCTGGGAGCTGGCAGGGTAGAGAGAGTCAGCTTAGAGATGAAACAGAGCAAAGAAAAACCGAGTGATGAAGTATTACCAATGTATTAGTCCATTCTCATGCCGCTGATAAAGACAGATTTAAGACTGGGTAATTTACAAAGAAAAAGATGTTTATTGGACTCACAGTTCCACATGCCTTGGGAGACCTCACAATCGTGGAGGAAGGCAAAGAAAGAGCAAAAGCACATCTTACATGGTGGCAGGCAAAGGTAGAGCATGTGCAGAGAAGTTCGCTTTTGTGAAACCATCAGATCTCATGAGACTTATTCACTATCACAAGAGCAGCATGGGAAGGACACACCCCATGATTCAATGATTTACCACCAGGTCCCTCCCATGACACATGCAATTTATGGGATCTACAACTCAAGATGAGATTTGGGTGATGACACAGTCAAACCACATAAACCAGGTTTTAAGGTCATTGTTAGAATATTTGAATCCAGTTGTTCATAAAACTTTGGTCATGTTGTAGATTTTCCATCTGAGTATCTCCAACACTCATTAATTTATTTTGCTTTCTTTTTCTTAATTTCATTTATTCAATTTCTTTTCTTTCTTTTTAAAATAATGTAAAGGAAAATAAACACATCTATCAACATAGAAGAGAATTCGAACATATGGTGATTAATGAAACATAAATAATAAAAACTCAGGACATACTAAATTGAAAAAAATTTTTTGGTTTTGACTGTTAGTAATCAATAAATGAAAGAAAAGGAACTAGACTACTTTGTACCAACATATAAAAAATTAATTCCATGTAGATTAAAGATGTAATGTTAACAAGCAAATGTCAAATATTTTAATATGCAATATAGAAAAATATCTATATGAGCTAGGAATATAAAAGCATATCTTTTTTTAGAAATTTAAATTTGGAGGTACATGTGCATGTATGTTATATTGGTATATTACACAATGGTGGAGATTGGGCATCCAGTGTACCCACCACCCAAAATATTGAACACTGTATCTAATGGGCAATTTCTCAACTCTCAGCCCCATCTCAGAGTCCTTGGTGATGACTATAATATTATTATTATTATTATTATTATTATTATTATTGGGATGGAGTCTTGCTCTGTCACCTGGCTGGTGCAATATGGGCTAACTGCAACCTTCACCTCCTAGATTCAGGCAGTTCTCCTGCTTCAGCCTCCCAAGTAGCTGGGACTACAGGTTCACACCACCACATCCAGCTAATTTTTGTATTTTTTGTAGAGATGGGGTTTTACCACACTGGCCAGAATGGTCTGGATATCTCAACCTCATGATCCTCCTGCCTTGGCCTTCCAAAGTGCTGGGATTACAGGTGTAAGCCACAGTGTCCAGCCTAATATTTTAATTTTTATGTCTACATGTACCAATTGTTGTGCTCCCATTTTTATGTTAGAATATATAATACTTGATTTTCTGCTTAGGAGTTAGTTTACCTAGGATAATGACCTACAGCTTCATACTTGTTGCTACAAAGGACATGTTGCATTCTTTTTTACACTTGGATTTTTATACCTGGGGTGTGTGTGTGTGTGTGTGTGTGTGTGTGTACATGCAGATGTTAAAAAAAATGCAATTATGTTCTTCACAGAAACATAAATGAATCCGAAGGCTATTACCCTAAATAACTATCTCCTAAGCAGAAAATCAAGTATAACAAGTTATAACTTAAAAGGGGGAGCCCAACAATGGGTACATGTAGACATAAAGATGGAAATACAAATTATATATTTATGTAAATATACATATTTGAATACATATATATATATATGTACACACATCATAGAATACTATACAGGTGTATTATATGTATCATATATTTTTTATCCAGTAAACCATTGATGGACACTTAGGTTGATTCCATTACTTTACTACTGTGAATAGTGCTGTAACAAACATGTGAGTGCAGATGCATTTTGTATACATTTTTTCCCCTTTGGGTAGATATACCTAGTAGTAAGATTGTTGGGTCAAATGGTAGTTCTATTTTTAGTTCTTTGAGATAGCTCAATACTGTCCCATAAAGTTTGAGCTAATTTACATACCCACCAAAGGTATATAAGTGTTTCCTTTTCTCACTTTCCACATTAATATCTGTGGTTGTCTGACTCTTATAGCAGCCATTCTGACAGGTGTAAGAGGATATCTCAAAAACCATGTATTAAGCAAGAAACAGAGAAAGCAAATCACAGAAGAAAAGGCTGATGCATGTTAATTCACTAAAATTAGGAAAATATTTTTATTAAAGTATTGCAAAAAAACATGAAAGGACAAACTACAGATGGTAAGGAGTAATTAGTTTTATAGCTGACAGTAGATTAGTATAAGTAAATGTTAGAAAACATCTTAAACAAATATTAACAAAGGCAAACAATTAGGAAAAATAAGCAAAATTTCTGAGAAAAATCTAGCAGCAAAAAACACTAAAAATAAAGGTTACCACTCACATTGGTAATCAGATAAATGCAACAATAACAGAAACAAATTAATCAAAATACGATTTTTACCGATTTTAGTGATGACTAAATACACAGTATAAATGAATAAGTGCATACATAATAAAAATAAATGCATACATAAAAACAAATAACTACATATATAAATAAAAAACCTAAGGATCAAGTGTTTACAATAAAGTAGAAAATGAAAAGCATTATGGCTGATAGCATGAGTAAAAATTAGCACAGCATTTTGGGAAAAAAATTCACATTATATAGTAAAGTTCATATTGTGCATATCTTAAGACAGCAGTTTCACTCTCAGTGGAAGTCTTAAGTAATCAGGAAAGGGTTCAGATTATATATATAGAGAGATATATGTCCTAGAAAAAACTTGCAAAAATCCATGAAAAGATACATACAAAATTATTTATAGCTACACTTTTTTGTGATAGCAAAGTACAAAAATTTACTGTAATGTCTACCAATCTTAGAATAGACAAACAAACTTTTTGGTGTATTTGTTCCATTGAATACCAGCAGTAGAAATTTAACAACAATTACATTCAACAACGTAAATATATTTCAGATACCTAATGTCAAGTGCAAAAAGCTAAGCTTAAAAATGTATGTATAATATGCTTACAATTTTACAAGGAAGAAAAACTTAAAATACAGTATACTTTATTAGTACATAAATATGTGATAAAACTGTGAAGAAAAGTAAAAAAATGTTATTATATATAAAAATATCAGAATATTAATCACTCCATAGGTGAGAGAGACAAAATGAAATCAGGGAAAGCTCACAAGAGCTTACACATGTAAATAATATATTTTCTTTCAATAAATAAAATTGATGGGTATACAGGTACCACTTGTTTATAATTCCTTTAATCTACACAGACTTCATAAAAATTCTAGTGCATCTAGAAAATATTTACTAAAAAGAATTGTAAATGTTACGGTAGCAATAACAAAGTAGTATCTCAAAATAAAATATGTAAGGGATGTAAATTCTTTTGTCTGTGCTATGGGGACTTAAATATTTGCCTGAAATCTGTATTTCAGGGGGTATTATCTAATATGTAGTTACACAGAGTCATCACATTTTAGTTAGAAAATACTGTATAGACAACTTAACTCCGAATATAATTACAGCAGAAAATAATTATATTTTATAGTTCACATGCTAATTATGGAGACTGACACAACAAAAAGAGTTCTCAGAGATACCAGTGCAACTGTTGATTCCCATCTAGAGTAATTCTGTACAGGCCATATGACCAGATTTCACAATCATAAATGACTTAACATTAAGAACGCACGTGACCCAAGCTGTATTAGTTTCACGGGATCTTGATAGTGTCACTACACCTGTTAGAAACCTCTTTGACTGGCAGTGCCTCCTCTTGGGTTTTGCTTGTGTTGCTGGGCTCCCTTTCACTCTCTTGGCCTGAGAGGGTATGCTCAGCCATTTCTACTGGCCCAGATCCCATGCCTGTCAAAAGGGACCCACGTGCAGAGTGGCAAGGGGTGTGTGAGTGAGTGATCATGGAATGCAGTCACTGTGCACAGATAGGTGTGCTGGCTGCAGTGGGGTAGGTAGTTCCAGGCACTGGCACAGGTGTGGCTCTGTGTGATGCTGCAGCTGGACAGACGTACAACAAGTGACTTTTGCTGCAGTTACCAGTAGCTGGACTAGGGAACACCACAGTGCCCCAAAGCCCAGGAACCACAGAGCCACAGATGTAACACCACACGGTGTTACAGCATGTCACAGCCTTGGCTCAGAGAATCCTGAGGCTCCCAGAACGGCCAAGATCTTCTCTCCTTCTTGTCACCCATGACATGGTGAGCTGGGGGCATGTTTTAGCCCTGTTTGTGTTATAGATCTTTCAGTCCTGCCATTTGGTGGGTCCTACATTCTTGTCTTGAATCCAAGAAGAATGAGGTATGTGGACAACTGGAAGATAAGAAAGGTAGAAAGGAGCTTCACTGAGCAACAGAACAGCTCTCAGGAGACCCAAAGTGGATAATTCCTTTCCACAGGCAGGTTGTCTCAATGGGTGACCACCTCTCAGTGGAGACAAGACCACTAGCGGGCAGCCGTTTTCCACAGACAGGTCAACCTTACATCCCTCTAAGTCTGGCTGAGTCTGGGGTTCTTACGGTTTCTGAAGGGAGAAGCGTGTGGTGATTTGTCCATTGGTGGCCATGGGCAGCCCTGGAAAAAACACCATAAGTTCTCACTTTGGGCTGAAGAATACACCTGAAATTGGCCACCCAGCCCCCAGGCTTCAGGCCATCCCTGTATTCAAGGTGAGATCTTACTGGAGACCTGCCCCTTTCCACCAGGAACTTGTCTTCCCGCTGCCATTAACATGCCATCCATGGCACCCAGGCTGTTTGTGTCGAGGAGTGCCTGCAGGCCCATGCTGAGCTGGTCTCAGAGCCCTCTGGCCTCCCTGTCATGGTCACTGGCACCCAAAGTCTGAAGGGAACCAAGATAGCAGGGGGCTGGTGTGTGAGTGTTGCAGCAAGTACACACACACCTGGCCGGGTCACGATAGCACCGAAGCTTGGCCCCAACTTTGCTCCAAAATCAGAGCAAGCACCAGGAGCAGGGAGAGGCCAGGGAGTGGGAGCAGGGACTTCTGAGGCTGTGAGGACAGGGGCTTCCTGGGCCCCTGAGAGTGCAGGGATGCCTGGATCCAGAACCAAAGCTAGGCAGCTGCAAGTATGCCTGGGAGCATGGGACTCCCACGTTGCCAACTCTGTAGGGGGCAGGGATCCCACATGTTCTCAGTTCCCATGGCTCCTGCCGGCTGAATGGAGTGCACAATACCAGCCACGCCTCCCCTGCTGAGCAGGCATCCCCACGGTGGCTGCTCCAGCAGGTCACTGCCACCATCATTAGAGTAGTTAGTCATTAAGATATTGTATTTTGTGAACCGATAAACTGAAGTGTAATCGTTTTTCATTCTCAGAAAAAAATTGAGAAATATGAAATTAATCAGGCATTAGCAGAAGTTGAAACTAAAACATACATAAGCTACAAGATGCTATGCTGTGGCAATTTTAACTGAAGTTATAAAGAAACAGAAACTAAATATAACAATAAGTGCATACTGTATTAGCTCATTCTCACACTGCTGTCAGGACATACCTGAGGCCGGATAATTTATGAAGGAAAGATGTTTAATTGACTCACAGTTCTGCATGGCTGGGGAGGCCTCAGGAAATTTAATATTATGGTGGAAGGCAAGAGAAAAGGAAAGGTACATCTTACATGCTGGCATATGACAAATAGCAAATGAGAGAAGTGGGGAAGAGTCCCTTATTAAAGCATCATTTCTCATGAGAACTCACTCACTATCATGATAACAGCATAGGGGAACCACCCCCATAATCCAATCACCACCCACAACGTCCCCTCCTTGACATGTGGGGATTGTGGATATTACAATTCAAGAATAATTTGGATGGGGACACAGAGCCAAACTATATCAGCCTATGAAGAATAAAAATGGATAAACATAGAAGAGAATATATCATTTGATAGGAAGACTGGAAGAAATGTACACATGTAAATTACTAGTATTGGTGATGCAAAACTGAAGCTTAAATCCATGGGCTCATTCTTCTGAGACCTCTAAAACTGCCTTACATCCAAATCACCTCTCCTGTTTCAGAGTTTCTAATGTTCTTTGACCTTCCCTTGCTTCCTGTACATGATTATTAGATGATGATTTTACAACATAGAGGATTTTACAATATAGATCACTTTTAACTTAAATTTAGCTGTGTTAACAGCTTATGGTAAGACCATTGTGAATATTGTTTGTAAAATATCTTCCAAAACTATAGTTGTAAATGTGAGGCAAAAGGCATGAGTCATATGAATATGTGTGTGAGTATACATACGTGTATATATGTATATGTAGTTGTACATATATACATATAAATATCTTCATATTTATTTTTACCAATTTTTAAGGTAGAATTTAAGATGGTGACTGTATATTAATGTTATACCAAAAGATAATATAAAATAAGATATGGAAGTGTATATTTTCTATTTAAAATTAGCTTTAACCTAAAATCCATGTAATAATATGATTAATTATATTAATTGGGCTTGCTGCCGAATAAGTAAAAAAAAAAATCTACAATGAGGTATATATACTGATGATAGTAAGTGTCCATTCCTGGACATTTAAATGGTTCACCATAATGCAAAGGGTAGTTCCATTTTATACTATCCATCAAAAAACTATTGCCTAGAATGTAAGCTCTGATGTCTCTTCCCATCAAAAAAAATTCTACCTGTGCCAAGTCCCGCATTAAGAATATGAATTATGTGACAGTAGCTGTAGTTATGTTCAAGTGGATGCACATTCTGGCAAGCACTTTACATCAACCTGGATCTTTCTGACTTGAGAGTGGGCATATTTATATTCTCTTCATTGAAAACTGATGATATAAAATTTATGGTTGTGAAAGGCATGCCTTTATTCTGGTGAACATTACATTTATTAATTTCATTTGCATGCAGAGAAGGGTGCAAAGATTGATGTACATGGCTGATCCCTGTCTGAACACACTACTCTTCATACTTCTCTTAGTGCTTTTATGCTAAAGCCTCATCTACATTTACTGCCTCCATTCTAAATCAGATCCAAGGCATTCTATGTCATTGGAGGAAAAATACCCAACTCACTTTCATGAATTTTACAATAAAATCTTTCCAAATATCTTTTAAACAAAAAATTTAGAAATAAAAAAACTGAACATTTTTAACCGATCTTTAATAAAAATATGTGTCCTGTGCTGTACTTGTGAACATTTACAGAGAAATCTTGGAGGTTTTGAGATTCTCATTTTGTGAAGAGTATTCTAAATTGCATATGACCACTCTCATTACTTTAGCAACACATTTTCCTCTACAACTGGCATAGTAATCCATGGTAATAAGTTTCATGTAGCCTACTAAAATCTATAGATTTATAAAAAAAAAGGCATTTTGTAGCTCAGCATTCCTAAAACTATGTTTCATGGTCACTAGCTCATGGGATGTTAGCTTTTAGGTAGAACCAGGAACCATGGTCAAAGATAATAAGGAATGCTGAGTTATAAACAAAGTTAGTTAAAGAGTTTCCTTTATTTTAAAACTATTCATAAAATTAATATGCACAATAAAAGAATGCCCCATGTGAGATTTTTCAAATTTATTTGACCACTATTTTTCTTTCTTTTCTAACTAAATCAAGAAGTCTACTTAAAATTAAGTCTGAAATATACTCCTCCACCTATTGTACCTCCTAGGAATGTCATATTTATAGTCAAGATGAATTAAAAGTGGTGGGGAGGGTGGGGAGGGATAACCTGGGGAGAAATGCTGCATATAGATAAAGGAGGAATGGAGGCAGCAAATCACCAGGTCATGTATGCACCGATGCAACAACCTTGCATGATCTGCACATGTACCCCAGAACCTAAAGTACAATTTTAAAAAAAGTTATTTTGAAGTAGTTTCTTGATATTCAACTTCAAATTATTATGTAATAATTTAAAAATTAATACTATGCCTTAAATTACAGTGATACAAGACTTGCAGGAAAAAATATAAATGACAAATATTTCACTGTCTTAAATTAACAGCACCTTTTTCTATACTGTGGATTTTAGAGTCACAGATATTTGAGAAACAATTCTGAAGATAATGTTTTAAAGATGTTGATAGTTTGTTTTAGTCTTTTATATATCTTGTGCAATTATTTCTTGGGCTTATCTTAATTTACGGCATCATAAATCATACATTTTTTCCATAGGAAAGGATACTCTTGCTTTTATACTTTTTATTTTTATTTTTCAAGATATTTGATCCTATTCTGTAATTTCAGTACTAAATAAAATGAATATAAATAGATTATGAATAAAAACAGATTGTAATTTTTTATTAATCCTGTAATCTGGTACTGCAGATAATGGGGTGCTTCTATAAAGATACCCAATAATGTTGAAGTGACTTTGGAAATGGGTAACAGACAGAAGTTGGAACAGTTCGGAGGGTTCAGGAGACAGCAGGAAAATGTACTTAAGTTTGGAGCTTCCTAGAGACTTGGAGGTCTCAGAAGACAGGAAGAGGTGGGAAAATTTGGAGCTTCCTAGAGAATTGTAGAATGCCTTTGACCAAAAAGCTGACAGTGATACGGACGATGAAGTCCATGTTGATGTGGTCTTGGATAAAGATAAGGAACATGTTAGGAACTGAAGCAAAGTTGACTCTTGTTATGCTTTAGCAAAGAGACTGGCAGCATTTTGCCCATGCCCTAGAGATCTAGGAAACTTTGAACTTGACAGAGATGATGTAGGGTATCTGGCAGAAGAAATTTCTAAGTGGTAAAACATTCAAGAGTAAGCAGAACATAAAAGTTTGAAAAATTTGCAGCCTGATGATGTGATAGAAAAGAAACCACATTTTATGGGGTGAAATTCAAGCCAGTTGCAGATATTTGCATAAGAAACAAGGAGAACAATGTTAATCAGCAAAACAATTGGGAAATTGTCTCTAGAGCATGTCAGAGACTTTCACACCACCACCTCTCATCATAGGACTAGAGGTCTCAAAGGACGAAATAATATTTTGGGCCTGGCCCAGCCATCCTCCCTCTGTGCAGCTTTGGGACATGGTGCCCTGTGCCCCAGCTGCTTGAGCTCTACCCATGGCTAAAGGGGCCAGCTCAGGCCATTGCTTCAGAGAGTGCAAGCCACAGGCCTTGATGGCTTACACGTCATGTTGGGCCTGCAGGTGTATAGAAGTCACGAATTGAGGTTTGGGAATCTCCACCTAGACTTCAAAGGATGTGTGGAAACTCCTGACATCCAGGCAGAAATTCATGCAGGGGCTGAGCCCACATGGATAACTTCTCGCAGGGCAGTGTGGAAGGAAAAAGTGGAGTCGGAGCCCCCACACAGAGTCCCTACAGGGGCACTGCCTGATAGAGCTGTGAGAAGAGGGACATACCATCCTCCAGACCCCAGAATGGTAGATCAACTGACAGCTTGCACCATGTTCCTGGAAAAGCCATCGACACTCAACGCCAGTCCATGAAAGCAGCGGGGCTGTACCCTGCAACGGAGTGGGGCTGTAACTGCAAAGCCACAGGAGCAGTGCTTTCCTGCCTCTCTGCATCAGCATGACCTGGATGTGAAGAATGTGTTTGTTTATCCTTCTTCCATGATTGTAAATTTCCTGAGGCTTTCCCTACCATGTGGAAATGTGAGTCACTTAAACCTCTTTTCTTTAGCAATTACCCAGTCTAAGATATTTCTTCATAGCAGAGTGAGAACAGACAAATACAGAATACATCTAGTAAAATAATCACCATAAATCTTTGGTGTGAGATAGACATAACACGGAATATTTTACAATAAAATAGAAGCACTAGATAATCTGGAAAGTCAGTTACTTGGAAATTCAGAGAGAATCTAATTTATATTAATTAAATATGTTGCTCTAGTTAGCACATAAAAATAATGTTACATCTTGGCTAAAGACTAAGAATCTAAAGATCAACAATAAACAAGTAGGCACATTCCCTTCCAGAATATAATACACAAAGGCAGGTGTACCCTTATGATAATAAACTGTGAGTAGACTGTTGATGATAGTTGGCACTCTGTAGATAATTAGTATTTGTTGAGTGTTTTAATGAGTGAATGACTGAACTAATATTCACAGTTTATGAATATTATTAGCACAAAGGATAGATGCTCAGCATGTGTAAAACTGGCCTTTATATTCACTGACTCAGCTTTCCTAAGGGAAGGGATTTAGAAGTGGAATCAATCCAGCAGCTATCAATCCAGCAGAGCATGGGGCTGGACCTTACCCTTGCTATCAATGTGGGGAAGCCCCTTCCATCTAGGCCACTTCAAAGAACAATGTCAATATGAATTTTAATCCCCTTCCAGATATGAGAATATAGAAATCTGGTATGTGAAAGGGCATGATTAAACAGCCTAAAGATTGTATTGAAACATTATGTAGCCTATAAAATTAAAATCAGGGGCATGGCCATGAGTAAATTATTCATAGTTTGAGCAAGAGATAACAAGTGCTTAGCAGGAAAACTTTCAGGTTCTAAATCTAAGGTCAAGAACTGATGATTGCAAATTAAAGGCAATGTAGGAATAATAATTCTCCTTCAGAATATTTTTTAGGAGAGATTGTCCTTAGACAATCTCTAAGATTTCAATAGACAATTCTATTGAAATAGCAGGGGTCTGCAACTGTGAGAACCGCTATGTGTGCCCAGTGGCACAGCCTGCTGATCCTGGGCTCTGGAGCATCAGGTCTAAAGTATTTATGATTTCAAATGTAACATTTTTCTTCAAATAATATTTCTATTCTTATTAAAATTTTATCCTAAATTTCTGTTAACTAAAAATAATTTCTTAAACCATGTGGGAAAGTTTATTAAAATGTGCTTGCATACCTTCCAATTCAGAATTGAATTTCAAAGTCTCTTTTCCTAAATCTCTATTTTGAACTGCTTTAAAATAAATTCTTCATACTGCACTTCTCCATCTCTTTTAACATTCAGTAACAATAGAGCAAACTGAGCACCACACTTAGGTGAAGCAGTGAAATCAGAAGGTGAAGTGGTTGCCTAGAAACGTCACCTACGAGTAATTAAGCATCTCTTGAGAATTGCTAGATTTGGCTTTAAATTCTTGGCCTTCTTACAAATACCTATTTGGACTAGTTGGATTCTACCTAACCACTGCATCAAAGAGTATAGTGGTCAAGACGGGCAACTGGATAAGGTTTTATCATCTTTTTTTTTTTTTTTTGGATAAGGCTGATATCTCACTCCTTGCAGTCAGCTTAAGGCACATACTAGGATAAGTAAAGATGACAGTGACTGTCATAGATTAAAACCTCAATTTTCTATAAGTAGTTCAAAATGCAATGCTGTTTTCTGATTCCTAGCCATCTTTAATCTTATTCTTCTTTCGGTCTGTGCTAAACACAAATGGAAGAATTCATGCCAGGTACTCTGCCACCATGGCAAAGCATCCACCCATGAAGAAGATGGGTTTTACTACCTAAACTATGTTAGGCACTAATTCAGTATTCGTCCACATCTGAAGACTGACAAATCATTTCAAACAAAAAGAAGCATATAATGTAGAATGACATCATATTTCATGACTCTTTTATCATTATGCTGTCTCTCAGGGAACTTCTTTAGAACATCCATTTCCCCAGAGGATGGTTATTTCCATCAAACAGAATCCTCTGAAACATGATGAAGACATAGGCTACAACTCAATTTAATCAAGATTCTTAAATATACAAGTCAGACCTGGATATTACTTATGAAGCTGCATACATATTAAAATATTTTAGACTGTGGCATTAAATACAGTTAACATAAAAAGTGGTAATAAACTGTTTCATTGATAATACCAGTCATTTTATAGTTAAAACATTAATGATAAAAGCTTCAAGAAATAATGAGTAAAAGAGGTGAATGTAGTGGTATAGCTGAAAATTCAAGAAAAGAAGGCAGTAAAGTGGAGGTTGAAATGTCTTTTGTTTTCTATAGAAAAAAAAAAACCCACACCATTAACAGTAAAGACATGTCAATCTACAAGGAACAAAAGTGCCCCATTATTGGCTTTTCAGACAAGATAAATGTAGTGCTTAAAGAACAGAATTACATAAGCATAAATTTTCAATTTTAATAAATGTAAATATACTTATTTTTCTTTTTTTTTGGAAAAGGAAGCACATTGATCTCTTAGAGAAAGCAAGATGGACTAACTAAAGTGTGCATTTTAGAAAGATAAAATAGTGTGGACTGCCAATATCCGGTAAGTCTCGGAAAATTTTACAGTCAAAGAAGCAAAAAGGTTCCGAAAGCAAAGAAATATGTCATCATTTTTAGGAGAAGCAGCCTGTCTCTAGGTTGTCAGTGTCAGCAATAGGTAGGTTACTAGGGAAACCAGTAAATCTTAATGGTAACTTAATTATTTACATGAGATTCTTGGTGTTTTCTGTAACGTGTCTCTTGACAGAAACCAAGAAACCTCACTCACCTTAAATTTTGAACACAACTAAGAAGCCAGTACACTAGCATGAAATCAAATATGAACAATAATTAAAAACAGTAAAGGTATGTTTTTAAACGTTTCTATTAATTTTTGTATCAATACTAATCCTTACATTCCCTTGAAAAGAAAAAAATGATTGTAATTTTAGAGATTGAAAGAAATGTGAGGGAAAGAAATAGAAGCGAGACTTCTTATGTTTAATTTGTACTTAAATCTTTTTAATTTTATGGTTTAGGGTAACTTTTAAGATTCTAAATCAGAATTTTAAAATTTATGAATTAAAAATTGGCACTATAACATATGATTTGTACAATTGTTTTCTATATCTGTATGCATGTATCTGACTCATTGCTTATTAATATTAGGTAATCAGGAAATAAATATTAGTAACATATTATTCAGTAATTCTTGAACAAATCTTTTTTGAGTACTTTACATATACTATGCTGGGCTCTGGGAGAAAAAGGGGTAAGGGAAACATATGAAATGTGTCCTCAAGACAAACAGTTTAATGGCCAGTTACCCTAGATACAAAAATAAACACAAAATTACAAATTCTGGTGAGTAGTGTGAAGGAAACACAATGTATTTTGAAAAGAAATAGGATATCCCTAATTTAGATTACATAGGAAGAAGAAATAAGAGAAAATGTCTTTAGTAGGTGGCCTATTAAACAGTGCTTTGAAAAAAATTAGAATACAACACAAAGAAGCCATTCATTATAGGAAGTGATGCAAAAGAACGTCTCATGCTTGAGAATGGAAAAAGAGATAAGGAAGTCTGAGACCCTGAAAACATGAGTGGCTGAAGCATAGTGAGAAAAAGGTAGAGTAGCTTGAGCAACAGCAGAAGAGGGCTTCAGAGAGAAGGTGAGGCCATAACATGCTTTCTTGAAGTTTTTCTCTGAGCTGACATTTCTTTTTTTTTTTAGCTCTTTTTTTATTTTTTATTTATTTATTTTTTATTTTATGTCATTCTCTTATTTTTTTATTGCATTTTAGGTTTTGGGGTACATAAGACGTGGTTATTTGAAAGTGTCTTCTACATTAATTTTTGTAGATCAATTAGGAGAATAAGACTAGAACCATAGAAGCCAGTAAGGACGTTGATTTTAAATTTTTTAATTTAAAAGGCTCTAGTAAGTTTTCAGTGGAAGATTTATTGCTTTAAGACTTGCGTTCATAATAAAGATATAATGGTAATAATAACCAAAAGATGATGAAGCTTTATGTAGAACAATTATCCAGATTTAGGAAAGGGGACATGTATAATAAATATTTAGATAGGTAAAACAAGGTGTGGAAATTGATTAGAAATTACTGATTATCTCTCTCCAACTATTCTGTCTCCTTCATTTTGTCCCAGCCATCATTGTCTCTGCTGCTGTGGTCATGCCACAGCTTTGAGGAATTGCCTGAGGTGCCCGTCATTAGGTATTCCAATGACTTATTTTGTCACTTCCTTCAAATTTTTGCTAAAGTGACTATTTTCCTTATCTCCTCTGATAATGACATAAGCTCCACGAGGCCAAATGTTTGATTTTTTTTTGCTTGTTTTGAGTTATCGTTGCTTTTTTTTTTTTTTTTTTTTTTTTTTTTTTTTTTTTTTTTTTTTTTTTTTTTTTTTTTTTTTTAGTATCTTATTCCATGTACCTGGAACATTTGTCTGGCTCTGATAGCCATTCAATGAATTGTTGATTTGCTGTTGCTGATAAGGGCACATATGAAGGGGAAGTGTTTTGGAAAAGATGTTGTAGTGTGACTTGAATTATTAATCCACATACTATCTAGGGCTCAAGAGAAGAATACAGTTATGTTTGGGAGATTAAGCAATAGCAGATAGGTGATTTTGAACTCCATGGGCATGTATATGCAAACTAAAGGTATTGCAGAGAGAATCAAAAGTTAAAATTACCAAAGAGAAACAGAAATTTTGCAACCAAGTTATTTCACTGGCAGCACATTTTATGAAGTGGCTTTGTTAACTGTGCCTTGAAGGTAGAAATTCATGTTATAGTCTTTTTCATATTGCTTCATATGTATGTGTAACACACTCTTCTGTTCTACCTTCTGTGATAAATACTAACAAGATTTGCCACTCTGAGGAAAGTTCAGACACTCTCTTCCAGCATCTCTGTGTGTGGCTGATTGGTTACTTCAGCTTACAATCTGTTCTACAAAGCTGACAATCTTGATTTCTAAAGAAAGGCTTCTGGAGGTCCTGCTTATGCGTTGTGAGCTGAGCTCTGCGTTCCTTCAAAATGTGTGAGAGTGCTACCCAGTTATCAATAAGCTGGCTCTTCTCATTTGTCTTCTGTCCTTCGTGTTTACATTTTATTCTGAACCTTAGAAGTAGAGAAGAGAGAGGTAGGATAATGAAACTCAGTCCCATCTTCAAATCCACCTTTTACGTATATAAATTATCTATTTAAAAATTTCCTTTTTGTTCTCAAGAAATTATCAGTAATGATACAATAATAAGAAAAATAGTATTTCTAGTCTGAAATTAGAGAAAATTGGCAGTATGAAACATTTTATTGTAGACAAATTAAGCCAGAGATATACAATCCTAATGATAATAATGAAGAGTATCTCATAATGCGATAAATAACTGTTGATAAGTAATTCTAAGGGTTAAGAAATAATATTGAAAGAGAATATTTAAGTCCGTCACAATAACAGCATTCAAGTACGTGTTGAACATTTCAACATATTTTTGGTAAAACATTGTATGAATTAAATATTTTGGAAAAACACAACAGAAAGAACACATTTGAACAATAATGTTTGAATTATGTCTGTTTTATAAAGCCCCTGTATTCATGATATCATTTTATAATCTCCTATAAGGCTATTTGCCTAGTAATGCCAATACAGTAACTTCACATTTTATTGTCCTATATTTTTTTTTTTTTTGAGATAAAGTCTTCCTCTGTTGCCCAAGCTGGAGTACAGTGGCATGATCTCGGCTCACTGCACCTCTGCCTCCTAGGTTCAAGCAATTCTAGTGTTTTAGCTTCCCAAGTAGCTCGGATTATAGGGGTATGCCACCATTCCCAGGTAATTTTTGTTTTTTTAGTAAAGACAGGGTTTCACTGTGTTGGCCAGGCTGGTCTGAAACTCCTAACCTAAAGTGATCCACCCACCTCGGCCTCCCAAAGTGCTGGGATTACAGGCATAAGCCACAGCACCTGACTGAGTAACTTCGTATCTTAGAAGATGTTTCAGAGATTTTTGAGTTTCCTTTAATAATGGGTGCTAAGGATTAGCAGCTACAGATATTAACACAGGCTTTCTATGCAGGAAAGTTTTCCACTTCAATCAGATGACTCTTATACAACTAAAAAGTTATTTTGCGTGTTTATTTTTAAGGAGTAAATTTAAGAGGGGGATGCATTCATTAATGTAAGTATATTTCTTTCAAATATACTTAATATACTTTCTAAGCATTTATTTTTATTGCTTAGAAATTTTCAAAAACATACAAAAGAAAAAAGAATGAGACAGTGAATACTCCGTCTATACATGTCATTTGATTTATCGTCTTAGAAGATAATACAACATCTCTGTGCCCTCTTCCAATTTTTATTAAAACTTCTAGAGTTTTTTTAAAACATATTCTTGAAATATTTTTGTTCAAATGTGTATTTTCTGTTGTGCTTTTCAAAATATTTATTCTAACATTATTTTGCCTTCTTCTACTAGGATTAAAATCACATTATTTTATTTTGCTAGATTCTTCAATTACCTCATCAAGTGATAAAGCTCTAAGTTAAGCTGGGAACTATTTGTATTGTTTTCATAAAATCTGGGATGGTGTATTTTCTTCCTGGGCATTTATCATATAGATCTATTTAAAAAGATTTCTGATTTCAAGCTGTAAGACTATTAACTCAGATAATTCTGTTTAAGTAAATAAACCCATGACAGATTCACTTCCTCAGCTTTAGTATCAGCTCCATAGCTCTTAGGAGGTAGGATTGAGTGGTGAAAATGATTAATTCCGGACAGTGTTCACATACGTAAAGGCAAGGTTTACACAAAAAAATTAATTTATTGTTGTATAAAGAGATGTAAAGCAAGAAATGCCCATGGAAATAGGCATTTATTTTCAATTAAATGGGTAATTCAAATATCCATAGTGTCTTTAAATTTTTTAAAGTTTTAAAATTATTTTTCAGTTTTATTTTCCCAACATCATGTTTTCTAAAATATGGATTTAACATTGTAAACATATCCTTATTTGAAAATATTTTTTATTTAAATTTGGAAAACTTAAAAACTATTTTAACATAGTAAATTACTAAAATATATTATTTCTCTCACATAGAAGAGAATGCTAAACATGGTTCTAGAAAAGTGTCAAATATGCTAGGTGTGCTATTAAAATAGGCAGCATACTTAAAATTACATTAAAGATACTAAGTCCAAAAGCATATATTAAAAAAATATAAAACATTATTGAGTTGGGATAAAGGGGCTTCATTAAAACCAGATACATTTTTGTTCATGAATAAGAAGACTACACATCTTTAAGATATTAAATCTCCCCAAAGTACACTTCTAATATGACTCCAATTAAAACACGCTCTGTGGGGAGTGGCTTGGCCCACATAGTCTGATTTACTGTAACACTGGAAATAAGTGATTCCTATTCTCTTGGGTTTTACATCTGCCTCTACGTATTTCCTTTCTTTACCCTATATACAAAAAACTGCTCCAGATGTTTAGTTTTCAATGGTGCACTCCTTGGGAATTATTAATTTAAACATAAGATACCATCAGAGTCTTTTACCATGTCTTTTTTTTAACAATGTAACACTTGGTTTATCAAGAAAGTCACAGATGACTGTTTCACGAAGAGAAGAAAACACGTAATACAGACCCGTAGCCTTATAATCATTCAAATCAATTAAGTCTAAATGCTAATGTTCCTAGTATTTTAGAATTTTCTTTTTCATTCAGTTTTTTTCTTAATTTTTAATTTCAAAATATATAGATTATAAGCCACACTTTTCTGGTCTCTATATTATTTGTATTTTGGATATATATATATATATGTGTGGGTATATATGTATGTTTTTTCTCCCTCTTCATGTATAAGACTCTAATGATATCTCATGTTCAAATATGTATGGAGGGAGGGAAAGACATAAATCAGTGACAGTAAAAAAGAAATAACTCACATTTAAGGAGCCTCTAATTCAAGTAAGTAACCATGCTAGGCATTGTGAGCAACACAAGATGAAAAAAAATGTGCCTATTGCTTGCAAGTATCTTTTAATTTTATGGATGGATTTAGAATGAAGCATAGCATTTTCTCTTTATTCTGAATGCAAGTCATTTTACTCACTGTATGTTATTTTTACATTTGTTTTTATAATTTTAACTCAAAATGCATGAGAGAAGGATTCATAATTTGGGATGCTTTTTTTGCCAGGAACAACTTGGAGGCATTTCAAAGTATCTTATGAAATTCTTATACATACTTTCTATGCCAAAAATATGACTGTCTTTGTAAATGAGCTTTTCTGGGTAATATATAAATATGGAAACAGAATAATACAAGACACTATCGTGACCATAAATTTTATAATTATATTTTGTTCAGTACACTATTAGAGAAAATGCTATTTGGGGTCTTTGCTGACAACTGTCTATAGATAAACTATTTCCACAATCACTTTGGCCAAAATATTTATCATAACTCATTTTTAAGACAATAATTTTGGAGCTTTTATAAATAATCTTACATTATGTCAATTCTATTCCACAGAGCCAAAATTCCATATTCAATGATAGACAATTAGTATTATTTTTCTTCAAGAATTAAGTATGATAAATGCTTCTCAGAACTTTATTTCCTGTCATGGAAAAATTCTCTGTGTGGCCTTAGACCAACCCAGTTTTTTCCTCTTTCTTGCTTTGTAGTTCTCAAGAATAACCATTGACAGTGGTGGGAATGCAACATCCTGAGATAAGGAGATACTGGCTGGAACTATTCTATTTCCTCCTAGAAACAGAATGTTCTTCAATGCTTATGCCTAGTAGGAATGTACCTCAGGTTTTAAAACCTAAAGCAACTGCTTTTCAGGGTCCCTCAGCTGCTGTTCAAGTGGGGCACCTGTAAATGTGACTCTATTCCTCTCCTGGGTGGCTTTTCTGGGCCATGGAGACCAACTGTTTACCAGTCCTAGGCTTCTTGTATCCCTTGATGCCCATTTGTAGGTAATGACTCTGTTTCCTGTAAGTTGTATATAGGTGTTCTGCTTCACTGAACTCAGAAAAATTGGTAACCAACTAACACTGAACCTGCTTTGCACCTATGTGTACAGTTTGGATATTAATACTTTTAATCACTCATATTCACTGTAGCCAAAACATGCAGATATAAAATCTATAGTTTCTACTAAGTTCACCACAATCTACCCCAGCCATAAAGAAAATAAAATCCAGGAATGCCCAGGTGAACTTATGCTCACTGAAAAGAAAAATAAATGTCTTTTTTACTAAGTATTTCTGATATTCTCCTGTATAACTGATTGGGGGATTCTGCTTCTCTATTACTTGTTATCGTGGCTCTTGCGAGGGATATGGTTCCTCATGGCAGGTGCAGCAGTCTTTTGTTAAACATCATTGTTCTTCCTTTCTAGACTGCTGTCTCCCTCTCTTCCTCTTTCTCTTCTTCTCTCTCTTTCTTCCCCTCCCTATCTTTTCATCTCCCTTTCATATCCTACTCTGCCCTCTCTCTTTTGCTCACCTGACAATACACTCCTCCACCTGGAATAGAAAGTCCACTGCTGTCTCTTAATGGACAATACGTCTTCCCCTGGAGTCTATTGTTATTTCAGCATCCATTGACAGAGATTACATTATAGTGACCATATTGTATGCTAGTTTTCAGTGAAATAAGAGGGAATGTGTCTCTTTTTTTTCCTTTGGCAGTACCAACATAATGTACTTGGTGGCTAAGAGTTTATAGTTTTGTTTTGCTTTTATGATTTATTTGAAATTTTCTTTATAATTATATCTCCCAGAATCTTTGTTTCTAAATTACTGATTTACTCATAGGACCTAGGATCTTATTTCATGAAGTGAGCCATTTACTAGTCATATCAATTTTCTTGGAGTGACATACTAATTTAGCAGTTAGGCCTAGTTATATGTAAATCTTACAGTTGGACTTAACTTTATCCAGACTTTCTCCCTATATAAACTTTGTTTGAACAGGGAAATATTAAAGTAGATCAATGTCAAATAGAACATATGCATAGGTATATTTTCTTATAGGTCTTTAGGCTGTAACACATTAAGTTAATAGCTATTGTTTCTTAAACAGTTTATAATATTTTGTGTTATTTGCTGTAGCTATTTAGTGGGACATAATAGAATATAATTGGTTTACAGCATAACCAAAATTAGATGTTTCTTAATCTTTTCATTACCTTCTCAATAATGTTATTCTGTTTTGAGTTTTAATTATTAAAAAGTAATTATTAGCCAGGCACAGTGGCTCTTGCCTTTAATCTCAGCCCTTTGAGAGGGTGAGGTGAGAGAATTGCTTAAGAACAGGAGTTTGAGATCAGCCTGGGCAACATAGCAAGATCCTGTCTCTACAAAAAATAAATACGTATTATGTTTTCTGGGTGTGATGCTGCATTCATGTAGTCCTAGCTACTCAGGAAGCTGAGGCTGAGCTACTATGATCATACCACTGCACTCCAGCACTCCAGGATTACCAAAGGGAGACTCTGTCTCAAAAAAAAAAAAAAAAAAAAACTGCAATGATAGTGATATTCACAGATAAGTAGAATTTCTATTTGTCTCAGTAATATGCATTCTGTTCAAAACACTATAGCATATAAGACACCAGAAAATAATAAAGAAGATCTAGAAAATAAAGTATTTTTTAAAAACCCTCACAATCCTTAACTATAGCTGGAATAATTGATGGGGACTGATATGCATGAATTATATTTGTTTGAAAAATAAAACTAAAATATTTTAAATATTGATGTTAAATATTCAATATTTGTTAGCCTATTTATATCTCAGTATGGGAAAATATCATCCTAAGTTGCTTACTCTTCTTCAGAGTGGGATGTCATACCACAATTTATTTTTTTCGAAATGAACACTGTGCTACCAAATTTCAAAATGCAATTATTTTCTTTAAAGTTAAATATTAGTGAATAATATGTTCATTTCAAAAGTTTTCTTCAGTCTCCTCTTGAACCTTTCATAATAACAGAAACTAAAAGGCAAATGCTACAATAACAAGAAAGAATTATTGTTAGGATAGTATATATTTCACCAAATTCTCAGATAAAATATTAATAAAGATGCTACTCTATGAAAATAATTGGTTTTGCAAACATGTGTAGTAATTGTTACCTACTAGACTATATATAATGGCTGTGTACTTTAAGTCAATAAAAGGATTAGATTGTTCTTGTTGATGTTTTAATCATTTTTTGATATTAGTTATTTTAAATTGATGGTCACATATAGAATGGCTAAAGGAGGCAATTAAAAGTAGATGTAAACAAAAATAAAAGTGTGGATGTAAAGAAAGAAAGCTAGATACATAAGCACATTACTGAGACTTGGAAGGAATAAGGAGAATATTTATTGGAAGTATAGAAGCCATGGCATTGCACATGTATGCTCTGCAAAATTGGAAGGGAAGTTTTATGTTGAGAGAGCTTTTGGAACAAATTCTTCTATCAACATTGAATTAATATTTGTATTCTTTGTTCACAAGGCTCTTTGAAAATGATTTTTCGATATAATTTATTCAGAAAGTTTAGAATAATTGCTAACTTCACAGACAGTATTTGGTTGGTGCACAGGCAATTACGGTGTTTGCCATTACTTTCACTGACAAAAACCACAATTATGTTTGCACCAAATCTAATATATTCTGTTTATTAAAATGCACCTTTTCTAGAACACTTATATTGTTTAGTATATTTACAGTACTAAATCCTTTCTTTTCTGCCATATGCCAACCTGGTAAAATAAACTTCACTTGTGCTAATTCTAACAATGTATGAATGTTTCAAGACAATATCACTTTGCTTTAACACAGCATGCAGTTATTATGCACTCCTTGTCATTTAGGTTAAAGGAAACAAAGATTTATTGTACTAGACCTCACAGTAAAAGCACTTGTCAAGTAGTTTGGGTGTAAAGCTTCAGATTTTTTTCTATTTTTAAATGCATAATATATCTGAATTCCATAAAAGGTGAGTGGTTACTCTTAGCTGTTTTTTTTCTTCAGAATAGCTTAAAACAGGGTTTGAGCAAGTATCCAGATACGTAAAATTTAAACATGCTTTCCCAAAATTATTTCATTTTTTTCTTGAGATCACGGTACAGGATGATACTTTTATTCTGCCTTATCGCCAAGACATGGTCTGATACTTGAAGAATCTCAGTGCCATGAAAATAATAAGGGAAATAATATTTACACATATTCTTTGATGTTGATACACACACACACACAGAGTCTTTGATGGAGGTTTCACAACAAAATAATAAGATAAGATAATTACCATATGATCCAGAAATGCTGCTGTGAGTACATATCCAAAGGAATTGAAATCAGTATTATTTATTATTACTTATTTCTTCAAATTAATTTTTAAATTGTAATGGCTACAGAAATATAAGTTGGAAAATCAAAGGAATCTAAAATTCAGTTAAAAATGATAAAAATAGTACAAAAAGACCTAAATCTTTAATTGCCATCTAACTGCCCATAATTTAAAAACCTGTAGCTACAATCCAGGGCTTCTTCTGAGCCCCAACAATGTATCTGTCACTGGATATATCACATAAGGCTCACAATAAATTTGCAAGCAACTATTGTCTATAGTGACACTTTTTGTACTTTATCTTTCCTAGCCCCTTCTTACTTTTCATAGTAACCTTTCATAACTTTAACTAGTTCTCAAGGGATGCTCCATTTCATTATTTTGCACATCTCCTAGCTGCACAGGTCTTGTCAGTTATTCCCCAGTCCACAGTAATTAGTTCAGGAGATGGACATCAGGTCTAAATAGAGCCAATAAAATTATCTTCAACAAGTTCTACTTTATATATCTTCCTCTGTGATCACTATCTCTAAATTTCTAATAACCATATTCTAAACAATTAGTGGAAACAGAATTAAACCATGAAGAAGAAATTTGGTCCAAGATATGTAGAAGGAGAAACAGCAAAATTAAATTTTGGGTTATTGGTTGTAGCAATGGCTGTAGTTTGAATAAATCTTTGGATGTAACAAAAACATGTATATTTGTTCATTTTTGCAATGCTATACAGACATACCTGAGACTGGGTGATTTATAAAGGCAAGAGATTTAATTGACTCACAGTTCTGCATGGCTGAGGAGGCTTCATGAAACTTACAATCATGGCAGAAGGGGAAGCAGAGAACTTCTTCACATGGTGGCAGGAGAGAGAGAAGAGAGCAAAGGGGGAAGAGTCCCTTAAAAAACAACAGATTTTGTGAGAACTCACTATTATGAGAATAGCATGGAGGAAACCACCCCCATGATCCAATCATCTCCCTTGCTCAACATATGAGGAATATAGGTCCCTCCTTTGACACGTGGAAATTACAATTATTATTGAGATTTGGGTGAGGTCACAGAACCAAACCATATTATCATGGACCAATTGAGTATGCTTAAATTGGGGATCCAGCCACTGCAACTGAGAAAATCCCATTTAATGTCTTCTACTATTCATTTTTATTCACAAACGTGTTCCTCCTCTTTCATTAACGATGGAGTATCATATTACCATCCTTTTTTCCTGAGAACTACTAGTTTGATCTATGACAGACTCTCTATGTGTAAGTTATTTTACCTGTAAATGGGGTAAATAAAATATTTGTATTACAATAATATTTTGATAATTAAATGAGTATATTACCTGCACTTTAATAGTGGTTAGCTACTCACCTGGATGATTGAGAATCATCTTTCATTTTTCTTATGCATTCCTTTCAATCATCTGCTTATATCTCTTTTAATTCACATTGTCTTCACCCCTATTGCTGCTGCTTTAAGTATATTTCCTCAAAATATTACGGAGTTAATAATCTCAGTGGCCTTCAGCAGCAAGCATTTCTTTTTCTCTCATGTTAGACGTCCTCAGATGCCAGCGGATGCCTGTATCTTTTGTTGCATGTGTTTTCACATTTGGTACTTAGGGAAGAATCTGTCCTTCTTTGGGACATGCTGTTTCTGTTACAGAAGGAAATGAGTAGGTGAAAGGAGGATATATCTAATTGACACTTAAAGGGTTCACAGAAGTGACACACTTTTACTCCATTCACATGTCAGGGCGTCCAGACAATAATAGGGCCAACTCATTCAGTGGCTAGGGAAGTATACTTTGCTTACAGGGAATCACATCCAGTCACATGGCAATGAGTAGGAATATGTAATTTTCCTAGATTGAAGAATAAGACAGCTTACTATAATCAGGCTCCATTCCAGTCTCATCCAACTTATGGTAATAATCTCTAACAGTCCTCTCTGCCTTTACTTCAGTCTTATGGGCTTTCATTCTGTTCTGTCAAAAATAAAGAATAAGACAAATTAAACAAATTTCTAAAACACAAATCTTTTCATACCACTCTCTATTTAACATCTTACTTTGTTTCCTCCATCACCTTAAGACTAAAATTCTTACTCCTTTTGTGGACTAAACCTCAAGCTTACTTACTTTGACCTGTTGACTCTGCTCCATATGGTCAATTTTATATTTTAAATAATTTGCATTACTTTTATCTTCATGATTTTGCATAAGTTTCCCCTCTACTTGAAATGCCATCTTCTCTCATGTCTACTCCTTTTGTTTCTTTTCAAGGCAAGAGGAGGTGAGGATAAAAACTTTAAAAACAAATGCACTTATTGTGATTTTGATGGCTTTCTCACCGTTCAAACATTGTGATAGCCATTGGCATAATTAAATCTTTCTCCCTTAGCAAGCAAGTCAAAGATTTCTACCAATTTCAATGAATGTTTGCATCAAAAAATATTTGGCATTAAGCTTAACAAATAACACAATAGAATCCAACTTGGACCCTAGCAGATTATCTTGTCATTTTTATGATGTTAAACTGCCAACTTTGATTGAAAATCTAAATATTAATAGTATTTTCACATTTAACTTGTCACCATCCCTACAACCAACTTTGGAAATGCAGTAAAGAACAGCTTTTAATTTTTTATGTGCTATTTGAGGAAATACTTTTCAATTGAGCCTAAAACTGTCAACGAACTTATTGAGATTCTCTAAGTATATATAATATACTTTTCCTATTTCCTGATCTGTTTTCTATGCTATTATTTTTCTGCCTTTGGTACTCGGTTTCACTCAGTTAGCTGCTATTCTTATTTTTGATTTACATTCCAAAAGAGTTCGCATTTATAAAGCGTATACTAACTTAAAAGCAGACTTTTAATCATTATTATAAGTGCCCCAAACCACCTCATGAGATCAGTTATCCTATTATCTATGTTTAATTGATGTGGAAATTGATTTAAAGACATAATTAATTAACTTGTCCAAGACTACATAACCAGTAATCTTTAGGAGGATAACAGTAGTCTCTGAGGAGAAAAATTAAACATTTCCTTTGTTCCTTGATTCTGTTCTAAACTAGGTGACAAACAAGACAAAGGAATAACAGATGGAAGCTAACCCATCATCTTTGTTCATGATGAAGTCTAAGTTGGAGGACAAAGCTTAATATTCTCAAACAAGAAAGTCTACTCATAATAAATTTCATTGTGTGGCAGATATACACATATTATCAGCACAGTAGTGATGGACCAGGACAGATCTCAAGTTTAAAATAGCCTAGCCCAGTTAAGTTTGCTTAGCCTAATTATGTTAGGAGATTGCCTGCCAAATTCAAAGAAGTTACTGCCAAGAAGAAACTCCACTATAACTAAAGTATACATGTCCAGTGATTCACTTCAAAATTTGCCAGTAAGCTATGATTCTGTGCCTCGAAAGGGCAGAATCATGCAGGATCAGAGGACCAATGGAGTCACACAAAATAAGATTCCTTAAAAGAAGACAAAAGAAAACCTCTTAAAGAAATGTAACTTCCAAACTATGATTATTTTATTTTTTTCTCACACATTTCCACCCTGTTATTTTCAGCTGATGATTTTGCTTCATACTTCATTGAGAAATATTAATAACTAACAATTAAGTTACACCTACCCAGGGCCAAACACTGTTCTAAGAGCTTTATATATATTGAGTCTTAATGAAATAGAAGCAATCAGGTGGAAATTCTCTGTATTACATAATGCCAAATCTACAAAACTACTTTTCTTTTTAATTATGTAATCTTCCTTGTTTATATCACAGTGAAGAATAAACCTTTCTCCCTCTAAAATAAGTCATACCTACCACTCCAAACATACATTCACGTTTTAGTTCAAATATGCCCTAACTCTCCCAAGAACTTTGCTCCTACAATGATTTTATTTTTACTGTGGAATCATTAATAATTTCTATACTAATCAATTATGACCATAATATCTCCATTTACCAAAATAATTTTTCTTAAATTGTATATTTTTAACTTTACTTTTAATTTAAAAAAATGAATACATTTTAATTGAAATGTATTTATTATGTACTTGTTGTTTTAAATATATATACATTGTGGAATGGCTAAACCAAGCTATTTAACATATGCATTATCTCACATACTTATCATTTTTTGTGGTAAAAACATAAAATATACTCTTAGCCATTTAGGAATATAATACATTGTTATTAATTACAGTGACTATGTTGTACAACAGATCTTTGAATTTACTCCTCCTATATAAATGAAATTTTGTATTCTTTGACCAATGTTTCGCCCACTCCACCCTACTCTTAACCCTTGGCAGCCACCATTCTTCCTTCTTGAATGAATTCAACTTTTTTAGATTCCATATATGAGTAAGATTAGTCAGCATTTTTCTTTCTGTGACTGGCTTGTTTCACTTAACATAATGTCTTCCAGATTTATCTATGCTGTACAAATGAAAGAATTTCCTTTCAAATTTTGTATTTTGAAGGACAGATGAAACTTTGCTGCCATTCCCTTGACTTTAGTGATATTAATTTGGCCTCAATTTACTTTCCTGTCATGCATTCCAATGAAACTAATCCTGTCAGAGCTATTATACCAAATTCTGTTTTTTTCTTTTGGTATATTCCTCAGTCTTAGTATCACTTGCCTCATTTAGCATTTCCTCTCTTAAAACATATTTCTTTCTTAATATGACATGTTGACATGACAGCAGTTTTTTCTGATTTCTTTTTTATATTTCACTCAGTGACCACGTATGAATTCTCTTTGCTGTATTCTGTATCTCCTAACTAAAGCTTACTTTCAGGGTGCCCCAGAATACATATCTAAACCCACCTGCATTCAACCAATGATTTTGGAATAAGCAATATGCATGTGTCTTCAAAATATCTATCTAATAAGGTCATCTGCCATGTGTTTCAAAATAGTTTTTTTCTGGCTACTTCCTGAATATCTCCAGTTGTTTTTTATATTGGCATACATCGTAGCACATTTTTGATTGCTTGGCCCTCAAAAATTCTTCTTCCCATATTCTTCTCATCTTACTAAATAGCTCCACCATCAACACAAAATGCCGAAGAAAAAACTCAAGTGATTTTGATTATTTTTGTTTTCTTTTCACTAAACTACTATGTCCTGTGCAACCACAAGTCTTTCAGTTCTCTCAAAGTATAACTCAAGCCCTCATCCTTCTATCTCCACTACCATCTTCTTGGTTTAAGTTGTACCTATCAGTGTAATAGCCACCTAATTAGATTATCTGCTTTCCCTTCTGTACTTTCGTGGGAGTCGCTCCAGCGTAGAGACCCCCAAGAGTGTCTCTGCCATAATGGAGTTAGACCCCAGAAGCATTTCCCCCCACTGGAGGCAGTCGAGCTATGGGAAAGTAGGAACTAAGGATGAGAAATAAAGTAAAAGAACTATTTTGACCTCCTAGTTGCTTACACAATGGCCTGGTGATGGCTATGTGGTTTTACTAAC
>PVKV010006534.1:40720-104400 GCA_004027835.1 Alouatta palliata
CTTTAAGATGACTGCTCTTAAAATTTATGGTGGGACCAACCTTTAAAAGAATGATACCCTGTTAAATATAAAACTGTTTCACAATAGATAAAAAGATGAACACCTGCTTGCTTTACATCATTTTGTGGTTAGTTTATGATTTTAGTATTGTTCCTCTTTTAACTTGGCATTTTATCTACTTTGCCAGATTTTTGTGACTCTGTAACTTTCTGTTCTAAGTTGAAACAATGTAGGTTGACGTCAGTATTTGAAAGCTGACAGTATATATTGGGACCCTAAGCACAAATAAAATTGCTGTTTAGGTGTTTCCTATTCAGCCCTCCAGACCCCACTTCTCTATCTTTTCTTCCACGCACTCTCTCTTCTAGGTATTGGGACCCTCTTGCTGGCCGAGAGCTCCCCGGCAGACGTGCCGTTCCCGACATACTTTTGCAGTCAGTGCTTCACATAGCATTAAAAAGGACCATTTTAAAATATGTTTTTACTTCTATGAAAAAGTCTGCTAATGAAAGAAAAATGTAAGCACCTTTTTTTTGTATATATATATATATTTTTTTTAAATATATATACTTTTTATTGCATTTTAGGTTTGGGGGTACATGTGAAGAACATGCAAGATTGTTGCATAGGTACACACATGGCAGTGTGATTTGCTGCCTTCCTCCCCATCACCTATATCTGCTATTTCTCCCCATGCTATCCCTCCCCAACTCCCCATGATGATAGACTGGTAAGCACCTTTTTATAAGCTACATGATACCAATGATTTAGCCACTGAGTAAATTTGGGCTTTCACATTTTATCCTTTGGCTCACATTCAGTATGTTCAAGAAGCTTTCTCTGGCCACTCATTAGATGGTATTCTACTCATCAAGTCACTCTATTATATCATTAAGTTTCTTAAGAGCACTTATTTACTCTCTGAAGTTAGAATGTTGATATATTTGTTTACATATTTTGTTGCCTTTTCCCAATAGAATATACAATCTAAAGTGACAAGAACATTATCTTGATATTAGATTAATATGTAGTTCATATATAACCATAGCTCCAGTGGCTAAAAATAATTTGGCATATTGTAAATACTGCATGCTTTTTTACTGGGCAAATAGATGAATATGCATGTACAGTAGTTGGAAGAGCTCGTGCAAAAAATAGCTTCACTTTTGCTACTGTCATGACAAAAGAATTATTTATGTATTAATGTTTTTAGAGTGAAGGTATTACTACTGGAGTCATGTGCAATTCGAAGACAAATAATGTATTTGTTTGTGATAATAGCTTTTGAAAACAGTATTTAAACTAAGATGAGGGATTGAGTTTAAAAAAGTAGGAAAAAAATAAAAATAAACAAGATCATAAAGATAATTAGACACTTGAATAAAATAATTAAAACACAAATTTTTAAACTAATTACTTATTGGATATATGCTTTGAGCCTTCTGACAAAATTTTTGAAGTTATTCAACTTAAGCACAAAGATAGGCATACAGTGAGTAGTGTCATGCTTACATCTACAACTTGTAGTGTTCCTGGTGTTGAAAATTCTTTCTATTTATATTTTATCTTTTAAAATTTACTTTAATTTTCTTTTTTTTATTATAAGTTCTGGAGTACATGGGCAGATCATGCAGCATTGTTACATATGTCTACAGGTGCCAAGGTGGTTTGCTGTATCCATCCCCCTGTCATCTACCTTAGATATTTCTCCTAATGTTATCCCTCCCCAATTCCCCCAGCCCCTGCTGTCCCTCCCCTAGCTCCCCCACCCCACAACAGTTCCCTGTGTGTGATGCTTCCCTCCCTGTGTCCATGTGTTCTCACTGTTCAACACCCACTTATGAGTGAGAACATATGGTGTTTGGTTTTCTGTTCTTGTGTCAGTTTTCTGAGAAGAATGGTTTCCAGCTTCACCAATGTCCCCGCACAGGACATGAACTCATCCTTTTTTATGGCTGCATAGTATAAGACAGTTACTCTCTTAAAACATCTTCCAAACAAAACATTTTTAAGACTAAAAAATAAATTTAGGGCCGGGCGCGGTGGCTCACGCCTGTAATCCCAGCACTTTGGGAGGCCGAGGCGGGTGGATCACGAGGTCAAGAGATCCAGACCATCCTGGTCAACATGGTGAAACCCCGTCTCTACTAAAAATACAAAAATTAGCTGGGCATGGTGGTACGTGCCTGTAGTCCCAGCTACTCGGGAGGCTGAGGCAGGAGAATTGCTTGAACCCAGGAGGCGGAGGTTGTGGTGAGCCGAGATCGCGCCATTGCACTCCAGCCTGGGTAACAAGAGCGAAACACCATCTCAAAAAAAAAAAAAAAAAAGAATAAAATAAATTTAGATATCTTCTATTAATTATTTTCACTTTGCTTTTTTACACACAAAGTTAGTAAACTAATTAAATTATGTATTTTTATATGTTTGCATAAACACCATGTTTAAAGCAAAAAGGATTCTTTAAATTAATTCTCTACAAATAAAATGTGAAAAGATTCAGGACCATTAGAAAAAAATTCCTTCGATTTGACTTGAAATGTAACCATGAATTTTTTCAAGAGAAGAGAGAGTAATACTTTAAATCCCACTGAGAGAGAAATTGAGAGCATTTTTTGAGTTTTGCAATATGGAAGCCATTGATGGCACACTGATGAACAATTTTAAGGAAATGAGAAGATGGAAGGAGGACAGATTGAAATGGATTGAAGATTCAATGTTGACACACAGAATAATTCTGATCCGCCAATTGCCATGCATTCATGCATATCTGCATTTACTTGGGCTCAGATTCTGATGGACATTTTTTTTTCTTTATCTACTGTAGCTGCAAGTATTAATTGCTCCTTATATTCTGCTGTTACTCTTCACACCTATCTTTCTGTACTTGCATACATTGTCAAATCCAGAGTCACGTAACTATCTTTGGTTTTCTTCATTGTCTATCATCAAATTATGATTGTTTTATCTCTAATATAAATTATATATATTTAAATGTAATACACTAAATTATAGTATTTTAAGAAGCTAAATTAAGTAATCTAATCAGCCCATTTGAGCACAAAAAATAAATGTTTGATAGCATTATCCTAAGACTTCAGTTATAATTTCAAGTATTCTATGATTTGTTATCAATGCATTTTATTGAAATTTTCAAATGGTATAAAGAGTTCAAATCTAGACTACTAAGAATTAAATATAAACTGATAAATAATATATACTTAAGCAACACATGTAATATACCAATGCATACAAATAGTTTTAAACCAGTCACAATTATCTGGGTTAACATGAAATACAAATGTGTAATTGTCATCTCAATATATGGATAGTAACCAATTAATATCAGAGAAAATCAGGCCAATTATTTTATTGATTTATTATAGTAAAATTGACTTAATATTTAAAACAAATTGCAGAGAAGACATACTTCTAAGCAAAAAATCATTGTTTTGTTTATTTTAATTTTACACTTTTGAAAGACTGAAATTTTCCTCAGGGCTATTTACATAAATATATATTCATGTTAAACCTCCTAGTTCTTTTCTCATCACAAGCATTCTGCTTAACTCTCTTAGGAAGAATCTCATTAAGAAAATGTAATTGCCCCTAATTTTCTATCACTATAGATAGCACTGGATGACATAAAATTAATGCTATCCCAGTACACATCTGAAACTCAAACCAATCAAGCTTTTTGGCTGTTTAGGTACATTTAATTGACAATATTTAGCTAAAGATAAAATGAATGATCTTTGACATTCTCGGTATAATAACTCAACATCCTTCAAGCAACACAAGAAAATGATTTCTTTTTTTTATGTGAGTCATGTCTTGGATATTACCAACATATAAAACCTGTGATCCCAGAACTTTGGGAGGCCAAGGCGGGTGGATCACGAGGTCATGAGATATAGACCATCCTGGCTAACATGGTGAAACTCTGTCTCTACTAAAAGTACAAAAATTAGCTGGGCGTGGTGGCGCACGCCTGTAGTAGCAGCTACTCGTGAGGCTGAGGCAGGAGAATTGCCTGAACTCAGGAGGAGGAGGTTGCAGTGAGCGGAGATCACACCACTGTACTGCAGCCCGGCTGAGGAGGTGGTGGGGGAATGCCTAGTGACTTTGTCATTGATAAATATTTTGTAGATTGTTACTTTATCATTCTTTTCACTTCATCATCATACAGTCAACTGCTAATAAAGATTTCTTCATAGAAAAACTCTGATAGAAAATTGTATACTTTGTCAGTTACACCGGATAGGGTCCTGTGAAGGTGTTTTGGTTATCTGTTCTCCAATCCTCTAACAATTTCGAGAAATAGTGAAGCTTCCCCATATTTTAAAGTTCTATTTGAAGAAAAAAATACAAACATACACACATATGCACACATACATACATGGTACATGTGTGTGAGTATATATGTGTGTGTAACATATTTTGTTTTACTTTTGATAATCATACAAAAAAATAATGGAAACATTTTCTGAGTCACTTGAATGACCAATTTAAATCAAGTGGTACAAAGAAACTTCTGTTATTTTTCATTTACAGTTACATTGGTTTTATTATCAACTTAGTATACATAGTAAGATATAAATGACAATATAGATGGTAAAAGAACAGAGGTGTTATTTTAAGGTAAACAATATATTTCAAATGAGTAAAATCAAGAAAATCATACTTTGCATAACACATATTTTGATTTTGCAATGCTTTACGTAGAGAAGTGTCATGTTTAAAAGCCTCAGTCATGTTAAATTGATGTTACTTAATATTTTTGGGTTTATTAATTTGTGTTAATATTAAGTATATTAAACTTAGTTTCATATTTATACATAATCAGAAAATATTACAGTTAAAATAATTTGAGGCAATACTGGATAAGCAATGAAATACTTCCCCTTTAATGTTTAGTGCATATATTGCTCAAAGAAGGTAGCATACCTACATATGAGCACAGAATAGTTTGGCTAATGATGAATAGGCTGGATCTTGTCCTTGGTTGGTGATAGATGCACTAAGCTGATTGTACCAATCACTTCACAAGGTATATGTATAACAAATTATCATATTGTTCACTTTAAATATGTACAATTTTATTTGTCAATTATACTTCAATGAAGCTGAAGAAAATCAAACCTCAAAAAACAAAAACAACAACAAACAAGATTAAGAAAAGACAGAAGGGGGGATATTTTCTGATCTGGTTCTCATCCTCAATTACATATGTATGTATGTATGTATATCTGTCTATCTATTATGTATGTATGTATCTATCTATCTATATCTTATATATAATTCAGTTATTTAATTTAGTCCCACACCATCCAACCAAAGGTTCTCATTTTTGTGAAAAGGTCTTATGTAAGTTGAAGGTTTGCTAGAGGACACATAAATGGAGAAAAGTAAGTAAATTGTCTTGATGAATAAAACAATGACAATACTTTTTATATTTACATTTCATTTATGTGCAATTCTTGATGGCATTCTTCTGCTATTTAACATAATGTCTAAGTTGATAAAAATATTTGTTTTTCTTTTGTTTGGTTTTGTTGCAAACTATATCATTTGTTCCTTAAGCAGCTTCTGTTCCTCAGCATTATATAACAGAGTGGCAAAATTCATTCTAAATCATATCTATTGAAATTTTACTTAGAGATCATATTATGATAGACAGAAGAAAATGATATTTCACACAATTTCACAAGTGACTCTCATAGAAGTTTCTCATTTAAAACTTGACCAGAACCATCATGTTTACCTGATCTCCTTTCAAGAATCCCTTGAATGAAAAACAGTTTATTTAAGTTAATAACATACCATCAAAAATGAAATAAGTAATTACTCCACTGGTAGATGAGAAAATTTAAAGAACTTCTTTAAAATGTCAAAAAGATAATATTTTATTGAAAAATGAATTAGGACAGATGAAACTATTAATATAATCAAAATTGGCCAGCACAGAGGAGAGTGTGCTTCTCAGCTTCTCACCAGGAGATGCCCAAAGGATGTTAACAAGCTGGTGAACGGAGTCAGCGTTATGGTCATCATCTAAGAGATAATGGATGAATGGACTGCTTGAAAAACAGAGTGTGACCTATGCCTACCTTTCAAACTCAGCCAATTAAAATCAAGCAATACAAAGGAACAAGAGGTGTTGGGCAAAAGTAGGAGTAGTAACATAGGCATTAAGAAATAACTATAACCAAGTCTGGGGAAAGATCTGATTTTCAAAATTAAAGTGCAATTTAAAAAATGCATTTCTGTGTATTAGTTAAATCACAAAGGCTGTCGCTTATGAGTTAAACTGTCTAAGGGCATTCATTTTCCTGTTGTCTACATATGCTTCTTAAACAAAAGTGTGTTAATCAGAACACTTTGCTCACTACTATGCAGAATCCTGCATCCCTACATTCCCATCTTTTTATGGAGGGATCAGGGTTATGGAAAGTCACTTATAAAATTATCAAGAAACTTTGTTCCCATATCCACATTGCGTAATTTTGTTATTCATATATAATAACAAAGCAACAATGATTACCATTCCCTTCAGGCAAGTAATCAAAAACAATACACAATAACAAACTAACCAATGAACAAGAGGGTCGAAAAACAGCTACCCTATCAAAATTTAAACATAGTATTTTAAAATAGTTTTTATATTAGAATAGTTTTAGATTCACAGAATTATTGTACCAAGATAGTACAAAGATATTCCGCTATACCCCATACCCAGTCATCTCTGTTATTAACATTTTACATGAATTTGGTACATTTTCCACAATTAAATCAACATATTAAATATTATTATTAACTAAAGATTATAATTTATTTCAGTTTTCTCAGGATACTTTTTCTAATCTTTTGTTGTTGTTTCAGGGTTTAATTCAGATTATCACATTACATTTAGTAGTCATGTCTCAGGTCTTTCCTTGTGAGAGTTTCCCAGGTGTTTCTTGATTTTGACTACCTTGACAGTTGTGAGCATAACTAGTGAGATGCCTTGAAGAATATATCTCAGCTGACATTTGTATGAGGTTTCCCACCCGATTAGAGTAGGGTTATTTGTTTTGAGAGAACAACTATATATACACAGTGTCATTTTCATCATATCCTATTAAGTGTAGATTCTGTCAGTATGACCTATTACTGTGATGTTAGCCTTGATCACCTGGCTTGAGACAGTATTTGTCAGGTTTCTCTACTGCATAGGTGTTCTTTTATTATTTCCCATTTCCATATTGCACTGTTGGGAAGAAAGTTACTATGTACAGCCCACACTTAAGAAGCAGGAAATTATTGTCTAACTCCTTAAGGACAAAGTATCAAAATAAATTATTTGAAGTTCTTCACACAGATTTTTCTCTTCTCCTCCATTTATTCATTTATTATTCATTCATTGATATATACATAATAGTATGAACTCATAGACATTTATTTCATATACTAGGGTATAATTTAATACTACTTATTTATTATATTGTTCAAATTGTTCCTAGTGTGGTCATTTGTGACACTTTCAGTTGACTCCTGTATCCCTTTGAAATACTGCCATGATGGTTTTATTTATTTGTTTGTTTGCTTGTCTGTTTGGGGGTTTTTTGTTGCTGTTGTTGTTTGGTTTGTTTGTTTGTTCGAGGCAGAGTTTCACTCTTTTGCCAAGACTGGAGTGCAGTGATAATCAGTTATATATTAGCTGTCTCTATAGTTTTGCCTTTTTCAGACTATCATATAATTGAAATCATACAGTATGTGGCCTTTTCAGATTGTTTTCTTTCAATTAGCAATATGAATATACCTTAAAGAAAGCTCAAACTTTGTATTGTCTGTGTTCCTTAGGCTTGTTTGTTTAATTTTCTTTGGATAAATTAAATTTAAATTATTTATTTAAAAATAGAATTCTATAAGAAACCCTAGTAACTAAATATTTCAAATATTAACATTTTAATAAAAAAGAATAGAATATTTTTATTGGATATATGAGAAATATTATTTCCTTGGAATCTCCAGTTATGTACCTCCCAAAAAAATAATAATTTCAGAAATAAATCAAATTGCTTTATAATTTTTCAATTCAGCCAACATACTTGAATATATAGACCAGACTTATGTTTATTAACATAACATGTTGCTACAAGGGACATGATTTCATTTTTTATGGCTGCATAGTATTCTATGGTGTATATGTACCACATTTATTTATTCAATCCACCATTGATGGGCACCTAGGTTGATTCCATTCCTATACTATTGTAAAAGCATGACAAAGAACAAATGCATGCATGTGTCTTTTTGGTATAATGATCTATTTTTCTTTGTATGTATACAGTAATGGAATTGTTGTGTTGAAGGGTAGCTCTGTTTTAAATTATTGAGAACTGCTTTTCATGGTGGCTAAATTAGTCTACATTCCCACCCACAGTGTTATAAGCATTCCCTTTTCTTTGTAGCCTTATCAGCATTTGCTGCTTTTTGACTTTTTAATTATGGTCATTCTGATAATAGTTCTCCTTGCAGAGATATTTCACTTTTTTGGTCAGCTGTATTGTCAGGTATTTTATTTTCTTTTTGTAATTATTGTAAATGTGAATGTATTATTTATCTATCAACCTGGACAATATTGGTGTATAGAAATGCGACTAGTTTCTGTATGTTAATTTTGTATCCTGAAACCTTGCTAAAATCATTTATCCATTCTAGTAGCCTTTTGTCAGGGTCTTTAGGGTTTTCTAGGTATGAAATCATAGAGTCAGCAAAGAAGGATAGCTTGACTTTTTCTTTTTCTGTTTGGATGACTTTTCTTTATTTATCTTGCCTGACTGTTCTGACTAGGACTTCCAGTGCTATGTTGAATACGAGTGATGAGAGTTCCACTTCTTAAGGAAAATGATTCCACCTTTTGCCCATTCACTGTGTTGCTGGCTGTGAGTTTGTCATAGATGTCTCTTATTATTTTAAGGCATATTTCTTCAATGCCTAGTCTATTGATGATTTTTATTATGAAGAGATGTTGGGATTTATTGAAAGCTTATTCTGTATCTATTGAGATGATCATATGACATGATTTTAATTCTGTTTAGGTGGTCAATCACCTTTATTGTTTTGCATATGTTGATTCAACCTTGAATCCCTGGAGTAAAGTTTACTTGATTATGATGAATTAATGTGTTGCTGAATTCAATTTGCTAGTATTTCCTTGAGGATTTTTGCTTCTATGATCATGAGGGATATCTTGTTCTTTGCGTGTCTCTACCGATTTTGTTGTTAGGCTGATGATTTCCTCATAGAATAAGTTTCAGAGGAGTCCCTCTTCTTAATTTTTCTTTAATAGGCTTGTTACAAGTTCTTCTTTATACATCTGGAATAATTCATCATGAATCCATCTGGTCTAGGTCTTTTTTGGTTGGCAGATTTTTTTTTATGACTGATTTAATTTCAGAGTTTCATATTGGTTTATTCAGAGTTTAAGTGTCTTCCTGATTTAATTTGGAGAGATTGCATATTTCCAGGAATTTATCCACTTCCTCTAGATTTTCTAATTTGTTTATATAGATGTGCTCAAATTGTTCTCTGAACATGTTGTGTATTTCTGTGATATCAGTTGTAATACCATTTTTATCATTTCTGATTGTACTTATTTGAATATACTCCTTTTTTCTTTGTTAATCTAGCTGGTAGTCTATCAATCTTGTTGAATTTTGAAGAACAAATTATTGGTTTCATTGAACTTTTTTTCCCCTCCCCTCCCTCCACTCATTGAACTTTTGTATGTATTTTTGCCTCTCAGTTTCATTAAGTTCATATCCTATTTGAGTTATTCCTTTTCTTCTGCTAGCTTTGGGGTTGGTTTGCAAAAGTGTAAGTAAGAAATAAAATACATGTGCATTAAACAGAGCCTATTTAAACTGTCTTGAAGGTGATTAAAGCATCACACAAAAATGTTTGTAGTAGAAATATTAGAATATGTTTACTAAATCTGTTCATTGACATAACTCGTTTTCTCAAATTAGTTTAATTTTAAATATTTAGATTTCTTTCTTATATGGTAAAGTAACATTTTTATTTAACTTTTGAAAATATATTTCTTATTTAAGTATGTTCTGGGGTGCTTTGCATGTAATAGAACTTTTTAAAGTGGATCTACTCCAAGTTTAATGGTATTAACATAATATCAATAAACACTTCAAACTAGAAAAGCTGTAAAAAATAGAACTCTAGAGTTGGAAGTAGGCTTAATGATTATGTAGCCCAATCCTTTCATTTTACAGAGCGAGAAATTAAAGGACAGTGAGAGTACTTGATGTCAACCCAAGATTATGACAACAAATTACCAGTAAAGCTAGGACTTAACCCAGACCTTACAGGGGCCAGACATTTAAAATCAGTGCTCCTTCCACTATATGAAACAGTAGCAGAAGTATTTGTAACAATATATTACTAAATTAACTCTATAGGTTATTCTCATTTCTTAGGATTTGTTATGTTTTTATTAGATTTCTTTTTTAACATATTTTATTGCATTTTAGGTTTTGGGGTACATGTGAAGAACATGTAAGATTGTTGCATAGGTACATACATGGCAGTGTGGTTTACTGCCTTCCTCCCTATCACCTATATCTGGCATTTCTCCCATTGTTATCACTCCCCGACTCCCCACTCCCCGCTGTTCCTCCCATAGTTCCCCATCTCCAGTGTGTGATGCTCCCCTCCCTGTGTCCATGTGTTCTCATTGTTCAACAACCACCTATGAGTGAGAACATGTGGTGTTTGGTTTTCTGTTCTTGTGTCAGTTTGCTGAGAATGATGGTTTCCAGGTCCATCCATGTCCCTACAAAGGACACGAACTCATCATTTACACATATTGTTTTCATTTCAGTTTTAGAACCTAAATTTAACTTTAAAAAGCATGAAAAACAAATTGTATGTTAAAGGCATATTCATTTTCAAAAAAGTCATGATTTTGTAAATTCAGATTTAAGTAAGTCAAATAAAATCCAAGTTAAGTATACAACATACTAAACTTCTAATATTCATCAGCAGGTCTCCTTAATTAGAACTTTTAAGTGGAAAGAGACAACTTTTGGAAAATGTCCAAGTTATTTTTTTTTGTCATTTTCTGCTCAGGTCAATTAAAAGATCCCTAAAGACAAAACAATTGCTATTTATTGTTAAGTAAAATTAATGTTATATTAATTATATATAATGTTTTTCATTGGGACACATTTAGAATAATATCATATTAGTTTTTTAATATTGTAGGTTCCTAGTATTTGTACCTCAAAATGCTGCAATATAATACCCCAATTCTTGCTATTACTTACCAACATGGAAGTACTAATAGTTTAATTTTATGTCTTTAAAAAAGTGTATAATATGTTGCTTTTAGTCACATAATTATGTGACTATTGTTAATTTTCTAATTTTAGAATATTTTATTCATTCCCAGAAGAAACTTCATAACCATTACCAGTCATTCCCACAGATTCACTCCCATCTGCACCTTAAGTTCACAGTAACCATTAATATATTTTGTGTCTCTATGATTTGCCTATTCTAGAAATAGTACATAAATAAAATTATACAATAGGTGCTAATTGAGACTAGCTTCTTTCCCTTAGTATAATGTTTTGAAGGTTCACCCACGTTGTAGCATGTATTAGTATTCTATATTATATTGCAAAATAATATTCTATTGTATGGATATACCACATTTTATTGATCCATTAATAAGTTTCGTAGATACCTTTTAACAGGTTGAGAAAGTTCCCTTCTGTATATCTATATTGAGCATTCTTATTATAAATTGGCATTTCTTTACCACATTCATTGAAATGATGTGTTTATTTATTCTGTTAATATAAGGCATGCAATTTATTTTATATATTAAACCAATCTTAGATAATCGAGATAAGTGTCATTGACCATATCACCATTACTGGATTCAGTTTGCTACTATTTTGATAAATATTTTTGTGCCTATATTCATAAGAAATATTAATCTGGAGCATTAACTAATCAATAGATCTTTGGTTTTTGTATCAGGGTAATACTGACCTCATAAAATGAGTTAGGAGGTATTTTCATTTTTTTTCTATTTTATAGAAGCATTTCTAAAGAATTGGATTAATTTTCCTTCATATTTGGTGGAACTCACCAGTGTAGCCAGGGGTGGGGCTGGACTTTTCTTTGTAGAAAGTTTTACATTCACTAATTTAGTGTATTTACCTGTACAGTCTATTCAGATATTCTGTTTGTTCTTGAGTCAGCCTTAGTAGTTTATATCTCTCTAGGAATATCTTCTTTTCATCTAAGTTATCTGATTTGTTGGCCTACATTTATTCAAAGTACTCAACTTCTAATTTTCTTGAAATGGAGCTTTTGTGGAACTCCAAACCTGATCTGTCTCTTCCAGTTTCTGTTAGGTCACAGGTTTGTACAGCTATCATATTTGAGAAGCTGCCCGTTCAAGGATGACAAAGAGCTGGAAAGATAGAGATTGGGATAGAACAAGCTAAAATGCCCTGAAGCTAATAATTTTCACTGAATGTAATTTGTATTAAAATTTTCCTGGTATCCCATTATGATAAAACTCTCTCAATAATGATGGTTATTAGTAAACCTAATGTAGAGACATTAAATAACAACATATTAAAGGTAATCATTAGATTCAAAAAAATCTGAGACCATTAATCATCTGATTATAATTACTTTTGAAACATGTGAATGCAATAATTTTGGCATTCAAGTTATAAGACCTAACTTTCCAGATGACATTATTTCATCCTTAAACTTATCATAATAACAAAACAAAAATTTATCTCACTTTAAAAATAAAGAAAAATACTTTGGAAATCTTAGATTTTTTTTTCTAATAAAACATTATTTTCTAAGATTGTATTATCTTTAAACTGTCTTCCTGGTGTGCTCAGTCTTGTGCATGAGTAACAGTTTGCCTGGAATCAAAAGCAGCTAAAGTTGGGTTTCTGGTGAGAAACCTTTTAGTTAATCTTTTCAGAAGCATTATTAAAATACTATAACCTCCAATGGAGTCAGTTGGCCTTTGGGAAAACATACTATTTTTAAGAAGATCTGGGTCTGTTGGAAATTTATATGCTGCCTCATTTCTACTTTTTTACATAACAGCTATTAAAGTGAGTGATGCTGTGCTGAATGACTGTACAGCAAAACCTGCTTGTTTTAAATACTATGCAAATTGTACTTAGATTACTGGCTAATTTCAGTAATACTTTTCACTGACCAGTGAAATTTCACTCTCCGTGGGAGTTACTAATCTCTGCAAAACAGACCATACAACCCTCTCTGAGTATTTATGACCACCCACAACCCTAACTCCCTGAGTTTGTTACTACCTGTTAAAAATCTCTGTGACCTAAAACAACAATGAGTTCTGTGAGTACTCCATGATGACAGCAGATGTAACAGTGTACGTCTTCATTTCTGCCTGCCTTTGAAAGCTTTGTTTGCACAGACAAAATTACAGCTTTTCAATAAAGCTTCAAACGCAAATGACATCTATAGTGTGTGATAATTAGCAAACTGAATTTGAAGGAAGTGTCGTTAAAACAATATTACTTAACGTTGGCTATATACCTAGATCCACCTCTTATGGTTATTAATGTCATCAGCTGATTCCTGATTTTAGTGTGCTAATTAGAAAAAACACAGAAAGCCAAAAAAATAAAATTATAACAACCATAATCTCACTCCATAGAAGCTCCTAATATATTCATCTTTATTGCTATACAGCTCTTAAATCATGAAATTTCATATATCAATTAGTAGATGAGCAGAGAAATGGAAAGACATATATCTGTGTATATAAGGCAACTCTATATAAATACTTCTACATCTTGCTTTACTCTCTCTACAAAAATCTTTCTGACACTATATTTCTTGTATTTACAATGGCTGCATGTTTTTCCAGTGTATAGGTCTATCTAATTTATTCAATAATGTCCTTTCTCCTGTGCTTTAGAATTATTGTGGTTTGACCAATTAGAATGAAGTGTTGAATATCTTTGACCATACATTACGGGTAACACTTTGCATTGTTTTCTTAGGAGAAATTCCCCCAAGTAGAACTTGGGGTCAAAGCAATGCTTAACTTAATTCTGTTGCTAATAGCAGGAAATAGTTACTCCATAGTCACTTTATTTGTCCTTGAAATTTGTTATATGTTGAGTTACCATTTTTATTTAAATAGAAGATAATAATTTATTTTCATTTTCAGGTATTTGTAAAGCTTATAGTTTATTTACTCTCATTTTTCTTTATGATATTACCTACTCTTAAAGATCAAATGAATTTATGTGTGTAAGGTGCTGTTTTCTTTTCTTTTCATGCTATTGGTAACCCAAAATTTTACACCAATATCATTTTATAATCTTTACATTGCCTGTGGGCTTTATAATGTGAATTCTCTATTAAATCCTGGTGTAGATTATTTGTGACTTCTCTTTTTAAAATAAATAAATATATATATTTATCCAGAAGTACATCAATTGTATTGGTCATTTAAGTAATCTACACTTAAAATTTTTGGATCAATTATAAATTTAAAAAAAATATATTTTGGGCTGGGCATGATGTCTCACGTCTGTAATCCCAGCACTTTCAGAGGCTGAGGCCGGTGGACCACCTGAGGTCAGGAGTTTCAGGCCAGCCTGGCCAACATAGTGAAACCCCATCTCTACTAAAAAATACAAAATATTAGCCGGGCGTGGTGGCACATGCCTGTAATCAGGAGGCTGAAGCAGGAGAATTGCTTGAACCTGGGAGGGGGAGATTGCAGTGAGCTGAGATCGCTTCACTGCACTCAAGCCTGGGCAACAGAGCAAGACTCCATCTCAAAATGTATATATATAGACACAAAATTACAAGTTTTTACTTCCACAGTCTTTAGATCAAATTTCCTGTTCTGGCTTTACATTTTTGAGATAGCCCCATAGTTTATTAGTTTTTCAGACTTTCCTCTTTTTTAATATAGAACTATGTAACTATAAAATTCCCGTCCAACTCTGATTTAGCCATTCCCCTCAAGTTTTGATATTTCTTTATGATTTAACTCAAACTATTTTCTAATTTTCAACATAATTCATTTTAACATTTATTTTTTCTTAGAAGTATATGTCTTAATTTTCAAATATATGAGCTGTTTCCATTTATATTTCACGTAGGTTTTTTACATTAAACACACAGTAATCAGAGAACTATGTTAACTTCAAATTTCTGAAACTTTTTGTGCATTGTGCAGCTAAGGCACACTGTGTCTTAGAATACAATAAACTGTTGTACATATCCCATGTGTTCTTGAAAATCAATGTGTATTCTTCATAAGTGCAGATTTCTATTGAGTGTGTTATTATATATATGGATATACATTCAATTTTATATGTGTTTGTCAATTATTCAATATTCTTGCTCATTATCTGTCATCACCTATCAGTTAACTGAGATATGTATTAAAATCTGCCATGAAGATTGCATTTGATCCTGTAGTTATGTCAGTTTTGGCTTTATAACTTTGAACTTTCATTATAAGGCACAAAAATATAAATTTAAATTTTCATGAAATGAAAGTAAGAGCAAAAAGAGAAGAAAAAAATGAAAAAAAAAAAGATGATTGAGTAAGGCCTTAGCATAGCTGACAACTCTTTGCTCTGCAGATCTATAATAAATTACCGATATTAGCACTAGGACCAAATATCTAAAAGCTCAGTGGATCATGATATGGATTCCAGAAACATATTTTTTAAATGGCATGATAAATGATGACATCAACAAGATGGCCAACTTGAAGCTCCTAGTGGTCTTTCTCCTCCCCCACCAAAAGAACAAAGCAACAAATACACAACTATATTTCAAAAAAAAAAAAAAATTAATGAAGAGCACCAGAGAACAACATAGAAGAAGCAGAAAATGACACCCATATGGATGCATAGAAAAAAAAATATTCTTAGCCTCTTCCACTCCATCCTCCAAGTCAGAATCAGCTCAAACAGGAGGGACTTCACCCTGGAAGGGAAGCTGCAAGGGAAAATGGTAAGCAAGAGAACCCATCACCAACAGACACCTGCAGTCTTTGCTACTGGAAACTCCTGCAGTCTTCTCAGGCTCTGTGCCAAATTAAGGAAGCTCCCAAGAGTTGAGAGTCCATATACTGTGTTACCCCTTAGAGAAGGAACAATAGTGTGCCCTACCCCAATTTCTATGCTGCTACTGCTCTGTGCCATCTCGAAACCAGAGTCACTGTTAGAGTACATCCTATTCCTGGTGCTAGCAGCCATTGCACCCTGGAGGCTTTGCTGCCACTGTACCACGCCCACTAGAAAATGCATCATTCCTGAGCCTAGCTGCTGCAATGCCCTGACACATGGGATCAAGCTATCTTAGAGTTTTCCATGCCTTCATTCCAGGCCATGGTTTATCCTCCCATTTGTTCCCAAGATGAAGTAGAGGTTTGCCTTTTGGGGACCTAGTTGTGTCCCTAGTACCATAGCTGAGAAAGCACCCTACCTTATGGGGAATTCAAACGTTGAACACAACACAATAAAGGCAATTTATGAAAAATTCAGAGCTAAAATTATAAATAATGGGGAAAAACGGAAGGCTTTTTCTGTAACATCTCGGAAAAGGCAAGGCTGTCCACTCTTGTTACTTCTGTTCAACATTGTAGTGAGTAAGAGCAATCAGACAAGAAAAATGAATCTAAATCAGAAATCTAAAATCAGAAAGGAAGAAATAAAATTATCTCTGTTTGCAGATGATCCTATTTGTAAAAATCTTCAAAGATTATACATGTACACAAACACATACACAAACTGAACTAGTAAATGAATTCAGTCAAGTTTCAGGATACAAAATTGCCACATAAAACTCAGTGGGACTTTTTTCACTTTTATTTTAACTATGTACAACAAACTCCCATGATACAAGTTTCCTCAAAGACCTAAAAACAGAAATATAATTTGACCCAGCAGTCCCATTACTGGGTAGATACCCAAAGGTTTGACTATGTACAACAAACTCCCTGTACCTATGTAAGAGCACATAGGGGGAAATCTCCTGGACATTGGTTTTGGCAAATATTTTTTTCTATATCACATCAAAATTTCAGGCCACAAAATCAAAACAAATGAATGAAACTACATTAAACTAAAAACTTTCTTCACAGCCAAGAAAACAATCAGCTAAATGAAATGGCAGTCTGCAAATTGGAAAAAATATTTGCAGACCACATATATTCATGTGTCACTTGGTAAAAGGAATGCGTTCTGAGAAATGCATTGTTGTAAGATTTTGTTATTGTACAAACATCGTAATATGTACTTCCAAAGATAGATGATATAGCCTATTATACACCTAGGTTATAAGGCACAGCCTTTTGCTCCTAGTCCACAAACCTATACAGTATTATTATTACTATACTGAATATGACAGGCAATTGTAACACAATGGTAAGTATTTGTGTATCTAAACATATCTAAACATATAAGAGGTAATGTGTTGTGCTAAGATTTACAATGACTGCAATGTCAGTAGACAATGAGACATTTTTAGCTCCATTATAGCCTTATGGGACCACCATGATACATGTGGTTCGTCGTTGACCAAAACATAGTTATGCAGTGCATGACAGTATCTTATAAGTGGTTGATAATCAAAATATACAAAGTACTTACCCAACTCAATAGCAGGAAAACAAATAACAATTTAGAAATGGGCCAAAGACCTGCACAGCCATTTGTCTAAAGAAAACATAAAAATGGCCAACAGATATGTGAAAATATGCTTAACACCATTAATTATCAGGAAAATGCAAATTAAAACCTCTATGAAAATGCCACCTTGAACCTTTTAGAATGGCTGTTACCAGAAAGTCAAAAGATAATACATATTGGCAGTAGTGTGGAGAAAAGGGAATTTTTGTACAGCGTTAGGAAGATAGGTCAATATAATCATCATGGAAAAGGGCATGGAGGAACAATCTCTCTTCTGAGCATGTGCCCAACGGAAATAAAATCACCACCTTGTAAGGATATCTGCACTCCCATGTTTATTTTAGCATTATTCACAACAGCCAAGATATGAACACAACTTACGTGAACATTGACAAATTAGTGTATAAAGAAACTGTGATATAAATATTCAGGGGAATGTTGTCCAGCTCTAAAAGACCGAGATTTTTGAGACTGGAGGACATTGTGCTTGGTAAAATAAAGTAGACACAGAATGAAAAATATTGTATGATCTCATTTATATGTTGAATCTTCAAAAGAAATAAACCAAATAAACAGAGAGAGAATAAAGCAGTGATTACAGTTGAGAGATGGAAATAGGGAGATTAGGTCAGAAGATATGACATAGTAGATATGCAGGATGAACAAATCTAGTGATCCTATACAGCATAAGCATTATGAGTAATGTAATTGCACTGCGTTTGAGATTCATGCTAAATGAGTAGATTTTAGCCACTCTTGACCACAAAACACAAAATGGTAATTATCTGAGTTAATGGGACTTCAATATAGTGTGACCGTTTTACTATCTATATGTACCCCATAATATTATGTTGTATTCCTTAAATATACACAATAAATATTATTGTTAATAAATACATAGTACATAGGTAAAGTGTGTTTGGCACCTGTTATTTGTGCCAATAAATGACAAAGCTGCAAATATCAGCTAACTCGTTTTTTAAAGTAAACAAATAACCTAAGCTTTCATGAATTATTTCCCATAATGGATTAAATATTTAAGTGTAAAAAGTTAAAATTGTAAAAATTGGTGAATAAATTAATTTTGATTGGGCATAATTTTTCTTATAAAGTAATACATATATCAAACTGAAATAATGAACCTGAACTAAATATAAAGTAAAACAGAGCCTGGGTGTGGTGGCAGACACCAATAATCCCAGCACTTTGGAAGGCCGTGGCAGGAGGACATCTTTTGCCTTGCAGCTCAAGGCTGCACTAAGCTGTGATTCTGCCTCTGCCCTCCAGCAGCCCAGGCAACAGAGCAAACTTCCATTTCTTAAAAAAAAAAGAAAAAGAAAGAAAGAAAAAGTAAGAAAATATAAAAACATAAATAGAATATTACTTAAATTTCTACTATGCAGAAAATCACTTGCAAAGTTTTCACATGCATTCTTTAAAAACGTTGTTAATGCATCATAACCAACTCATTGCATAAATACGTTTTTAATGTACTGCATGCTAGTTAATGAATATTGGTGATATAATATTAAATAATAAAACAACTTATGTTTAATATTCTGGATACTTTTCAAAGTCCTTTATGTGTAATAATTTGTTCAGTACTTACTCTAACTTTCAAAGGTAGAATATTTTTTATTATATGCAAATCGCAGATGAAGTCTACAGTGGCACATATGTGTTTGGTAACAGGACTAAGGTCATCCAGCTAGAAAATGAATTTAGGACATCTGGAGAGATTTGCCATTCTGAGCAAGCATCTAGGGGTGAAGATAAACTGGTAAAAGACATTTATAAATGCTTTGATGTGGTAATTGTAAACCATATATATAGAAATAGCATTAAAAAATGTAGGTTTACCGTAAAGGAATTCCATACAAAATGATAGCTAAACTTTTAAAATGAGTCAAGGAAGAATAATTCAGCAAGTAGTTATCTTGTATTAAGGACTAGAAGGGAAAGAAAATATGGGCTTTTGAAGAGTTGTGGTATAAACTCTGAATGAGGGAGAAATAGGAAAATAAAGATATTTAACGTGTATCTTTATTATCATATTATATATATTGTGTTATATTGAATGATTATTTGTACATAGCTACTGTGATTTATTTGTATAATATATCATAGACACATTTTATCATTTAAGTTTTTCTACAAAATGTATCTTACTATGTTTTATATCTAAAAACATTCCCATTCTTCTATTAATATCTCTCTTCCTTATTCTTCTCTGTATTTTTAGCCTTTTGAAATATAAGTGTGTTTTTAAGATATTTATAGACTTATCATGCAGCAATTTTAGTTCCTGGATCCCAGAATTATCTATCTTAAATAAACAAATGATCCCATCAGTCTGGTAATTCACAAGAAATCTAGTTCCAAAATATTGTAGGAAAGGACTATCCATATGTTTATGGATGTTGGTGGAAGATGTTCTTGTAAGTTAGAATTTTTTCTCTGAAAATTTTAAAAAAAGTTTTTGTAGGAAGAGGTTATAATTCTCATATGAAGCTAAAGCAATTTGAAGCCTGGGATTAATGGATGTTTCTGAGTTTCCCGTACAGAAACCAGGACATTACCGTTTTCATGATCTTTACTCAAAAATTATCAAATAAATATTTATAACTCTTTGATGTTTTTAATAATAGTGAGAAAAATATAAACACAGATATCATTTATTAAAAATCTAGTGTTTTCCAAATTGTGTTATAGGGCGTTAGTCATTTTATCTCCTCTACAAGGGTACCAGCATTGGGGATTGTTAGTGTATTGAGTCCTGCAGTTCCTACTAAATTATATGAGTGTCCTTATCTAAGTACACATGGATGTGGCAAGTATTGGGTTATATGCAAAAAACAGTTTTCAACTTTCAGAGCAGGCAGATAACATAAATTTCAATGACAGGAATTTTCTGTTTTACTGTATTTCTCATTTAAGTATGCAAAAGAAAGCCTGAGAATTATTTGTTTTCAAATTTTGTGTGTATGCAGTCAATATGGTATTAATAAAATTTTCATAGCTTCTTTAATCTCCTCATACGTGAGAGACTAACCTAAATTATTAGGTCTGAAGGAAATCACTGCCAAAAACCTACACTCATGCAAGTAATTTAGGAACCTCACTTATATCATCAGAAGTGTAACTTCCCTCTTACTGAGACTAAGAATAATAAAAAATTTGGAGATAAAATTTTGAGTAGTATATGCTATGGGCAATTAACACATAAGAGAACTGATTTTCACAACAGTTACTTTGGTGTTTACTATGAAATGTAACTTTCAAAGAAATTTTTCATTTTCACAATCACTCTGGAAACTTCACCATGGGAGACAGGACTGTTAAAACTTGGTGTATCCTATTGTCATTTCATGTCATTGCAATCCCTACGATGAACTATATTGTGTGTGTATATATATATATATATATGAACCAAACTTGAAATAAGAAATTGAAAAACCTTACATTTACAGTATATAGAGTTATTTTGTATATTCTTTACTGACTGGTAATAAAATCATTTGAAAGCAAAATTAATTTTGCCATTGGCAGTCCCAAAAGGAGCCGCAGAAAAGTGTGCTGTCATTTTGTCATTGTTTTCCCTGCACTTGGTGGTCAAGACAACCTGATTCAGGTAAAAATATTTTTAAACAAATGCATCCACTGAATTAAGATTTCCCCTCAAATTTACTTATTGTAATTAATAAAACTGATACATGATTGATTAATAATTAGACTCCTTTCTCTTTCTCAGAAATTAGATTGGGAAGATGGAAACCGTGTAGTTATTGACTGATTTACAAATATTTTCCTCCTCCTAACTTTAAGAAAGTCATTGAATCCTAAACTCTTCAACATAGAATGAAGATATTCACACAGAGTGTTTTTACCAAGATCATGAAAAAGACTTAGGATGACACTCATCTTCTTGATGTTTGAGGTTCAGAAACGTTCACTTTTGCAACCCTGAAAATTCCCAAATCACTGGACTATTAGTCAAATTTGATTGCAGGATACCTACTGAGAACACCTGTGTTAGCACAGCTCTACTCCATTTATCTCTATTCTCAAATTGGTGGATTCCTTTCTGAGAATTTTTTTTCTAGTTTATAATAACAAACATACATATGTTCAGACCTTTTAAAATATCTATTGCTTTATCTTTAGGCTTCTTAATTAATTTGATCTGCCTTTGAAGTTATAGAAAGTGAGAAATATGCAACAACTTTTACTGTAGCATAACAAGGGAATCCAGGTTTCCAGCTTCTGTATTTATTTCCCAGTGCAAGAATTTCAATTTGTGATAAATATTTCAAAATTTTGCAGTAGCAGTACCTCAGTCCTTCTAATATTAGATATGTTGTTACATAAGGGTACTGCTAATTTAACAAAGATATCTCAAATACAACTTAAGTAAATTATTTATTTTTTTCATACTTAACGATCCAGAAGAGACAAGATCAGAATTTGTCCCATCGTCTTGAGCATGTGGCATTCACCTCTGTGTTTTAAGCATAAGTTCTATACACTTCACAACAAATAGATAAGGAAAACAGAAGGAAGAATCTAATACTCTTCTTTTAGAGATTATAAAGAAACTTGGCATAATTCCTGGTCATAAGCCTTTGGCCAGAAGCTGGTCACATGGCCAAAACTAGCTGTGAGCAATGCTGGGAAGTGCTGTTTCTGGGCAGGCTGCCAACCTCCCAGACAAAACTCTGGGAAAAGCAGGAAAAATAAGTATTTGGTAAATAATTGACAGTCTTTGAATATGTGGGAACTTATTATTTGTCTTTCTCTACAGTGCCTTGTTTATATAGATAATTTTATAGGCATATTTAAAATAAATAATGATATAAATACAAATTAAATTGATTACAAACAGATAACATATAGAAAATAATTAAGAATTTATAATTTAATTTTACTTGATTTTTTAATTTTTCAATGTATTTTATTATTATTTTTTAAACTAAATTTTATTTTTTTAATTTTACTTTAGGTGGATACTATATCTGGCATTTCTCCCCATGTTATCCCTCCCCACCCTCCCCTCCATCCCCACCTGCCACTGTCTCTCTCCACTACCGCCTCCCCCAACTGCCCCCAGTGTGTGATGCTCCTCTCCCTGAGTCCACGTGTTCTTATTGTTCAACACCCACCTACGAATGAGAACATGCGGTGTTTGGCTTTCTGTTCTTGTGTCTTAAGTTTAAAGATAATATTATATGATTTTATTGTGTACCATATGATGTTTTAAAGTATATATGCATTGTGGAATGCTTATCTGATTAACAAATGCATCACTTCACACAATTATCTTTTTTTTGTAGGAAAGGCCCATAACATCTACTCCCTTTACATTATTTAAGAATAGAATATAATCATTACTAATTATAGTCACTTTGCTATACAACAGATCTTTTTGAAATTTATTTCTTTTTTTTTTATATATATACTTTTTATTGCATTTTAGGTTTGGGGGTACATGTGAAGAACATGCAAGATTGTTACATAGGAACACACATGGCAGTGTGATCTGCTGCCTTCCTCCCCATCACCTGTATCTGTTATTACTCCCCATGCTATCCCTCCCCAACTCCCCACCCCCTGCTGTCCCTCCCCTTTTTCCCCCCAACAGACCCCAGTGTGAGATGCTCCCCTCCCTGTGTCCATGTGTTCTCATTGTTCAACACCCGTCTATGAGTGAGAATATGCGGTGTTTGGTTTTCTGTTCCTGTGTCAGTTTGCTGAGAATGATGAAATTTATTTCTTTTATCTAACCGTAATTATGTATTGTTTGACCAACATCACCCCAGTCTTTGTCTCCCCTCACTACCCCTACTTCTGGTAACCACCATTACACTCTCCACTTCTATGAGATCAACTTTTCTAGATTCCGCCATGAGTGAGATCATGTGGTATTTGTTTTTCTGTGCCTGGTTCATTTCTCTTAACATAATATTCTCCAGGTTAATCTATGTTGCTGCAAATGATAAGATTTTATTCTCTTTTATAGCTGAATAGTATTCTGTTGTGTACATTATGTGCCACATTTTCTTCATCCATTTATCTATTGATGAACAGTTAGGTTGATTCCATATCTTGGCTATTGTGAATAGTGCTGCAATAAACATGGGAATGCAGACATCTCTTCAACGTTATAATTTCATTTCATATATATATATGTGTGTATATATACATACATATATACATTCATGAGTCAGAATTGTTAGATAACATGATAGCTCTATTTTTAAGATTTTGAGGCATCTCCATAGTGTTTTCCAAATGGCAGTACTAATTTACATTCCCACAAACAATGCACAAGTATTTGCTGTTCTACAGATCCTCCTCAACACCTGTTATCTTTTGTTTCTTGATAATAACCATTCTCACTGGGCTGAGGTGAATATCTTATTGTGGTTTTGGTTTGCATTTCCCTAATGTTTAGTGATATTGAGCATTTTTTAACATACCTGTTGACCATCTGTATAACATATTTTAAGAAATATCTATTCCAGTACTTTGCCCACTTTTTAATCAAATTATTTGCGGGTTTTTTTTTCTTGGTTTCGAGTTGAGTTACTTCTATATATTTTGGATACTAAATCTTGGCAGATGTAGTTTTCAAACATCTTTTTCCATTCTGTAGGTGTTCTCCGCATTCTGTTGATTATTTCCTCTGCTGTGCAGAAGCATTTTAATTCAATGTAATGCCATTGGTCCATTTTTGCTTTTGTGGCCTGTGTTTTCTAGGTCTTATCTAAAAAATTCTCATCACTTCCAATGTCATAAAGAACTTCCTCTATGTTTTATCCTAATGGCTTTATAGTTTTGGCTCTTACATGTAAGTCTTTAATCCATTTTGAGCTGATTTTTACAGGGTGAGAGATAAAGGTCCAATTTAATTTTTCTTATGTAGATACTCCAGTTTTCCTAACATCATTTGTGGAAAAGATTATACTTTCCTCAATGAATGCTCTTGGCATCTTTGTCAAAAATTCATTGGCTACAAATGTATGGATTTATTTCTGGGCTCTTTTTTTTAATATATATACTTTTTATTGCATTTTAGGTTTGGGGGTACATGTGAAGAACATGCAAGATTGTTACATAGGTACACACATGGCAGTGTGATTTGCTGCCTTCCTCCCCATCACCTGTATCTGGCATTTCCCCCCACGCTATCCCTCCCCAACTCCCCACCCCCCACTGTCCCTCCCCTTTTTCCCCCAACAGACCCCAGTGTGAGATGCTCCCCTCCCTGTGTCCATGGGTTCTCATTGTTCAACACCCGCCTATGAGTGAGAATATGCGGTGTTTGATTTTCTGTTCTTGTGTCAGTTTGCTGAGAATGATGGTTTCCAGGTTCATCCATGTCCCTACAAAGGATGCGAACTCATCGTTTTTAATGGCTGCATAATATTCCGTGGTGGATATGTGCCACATTTTCCCTGTCCAGTCTATCATCGATGGGCATTTGGGTTGGTTCCAGGTCTTTGCTATTGTAAACTGTGCTGCAATGAACATTCGTGTGCATGTGTCCTTATAGTAGAATGATTTATAATCCTTTGGATATATACCCAGTAATGGGATTGCTGAGTCAAATGGAATTTCTTTTTCTAGGTCCTTGAGGAATCGCCACACTGTCTTCCACAATGGTTGAACTAATTTACACTCCCACCAACGGTGTAAGAGTGTTCCTATTTCTCCACATCCTCTCCAGCATCTGTTGTTTCCAGATTTTTTAATGATCGCCATTCTAACTGGCGTGAGGTGGTATCTCAATGTAGTTTTGATTTGCATTTCTCAAATGACCAGTGTTGATGAGCATTTTTTCATATGTTTGTTGGCTTCATGTATGTCTTCTTTTGTAAAGTGTCTGTTCATATCCTTTGCCCACTTTTGAATGGGCTTGTTTGTTTTTTTTCTTGTAAATGTGTTTCAGTTCTCTTTTTTTTATCCAATGGTATACGTGTCCATTTGTATGCCAATATCATGCTGTTTTGTTTACTATAGTTTTCTAGTATATTTTATAGTCAGTATGATGCCTTCAGCTTAGGTTTTTTTTTTTAGATGGAGTCACCAGGCTGGAGTGCAGTGGTGTGATCTCAGCTTACTGCAACCTCCGCCTCCTGGGTTCAAGTGATTCTCCTGCCTCAGCCTCCTGAGTGGCTGTGACTACAGGCATGTGTCATCACGCCTATCTAATTTTTGTATTTTTAATAGAGATCGAGTTTCACCATGTTGGCCAGAATGATCTTAATCTTTTGACCTTGTGTCCACCTGCCTTAGCCTCCCGAAGTGCTGGGATTTTAAGTGTGAGCCACTGCACCTGGCCTTCAGCTTTGTTCTTTTTCCTCAAAATTATTTTGACTATTCAGGGTCTTTAGCACTTCCATACACATTTTTAGCATTTTCTTTTTCTACTTCTGTGAAGAGTGCCATTGATATTTTGATAGGGATTGCAGTGAGTTTGTAGATCACTTTAAGTTGTATGGACATTTTAACAATATATATTCCTCCAATTAATGAACGTAGAATATCTTTTTGTTTATCTATATATTTTCAATTTCTTTTATCAGTGTGTTTATAGTTTCTGTTGTAGAGGTCTTTACCTTCTTGGTTGAATTTATTCCTAGGTTTTTTTGTTTGTTTGCCTTTTCGCAACTATTGTAAATGAAATTGTTTTCTTGACTTCTTTTCAGATAGCTTGCTATTTGCATATAAAAGTGCTACTGCTTTGGGGTTTTTTGTTTTTTAATTTTAAATCTGATTTTAGAAATGGGGACATCCGCAGGAATGTTACATGTGTATTTATGTGATGCTGAGAGGTATCTTTCTGCAGTGCAGATTTTTAAGGTATAGATACCATCACCCAGTTAGTGATCATAGTATCAAATAAATAGTTTTTCTATCCATGCTTCCCTCCCTCCCTCCTCCAAAGCAGTCTGCAGTGTCTATTGTTTCCATATTTATGTCAATATGTGCTCAATGTTTAGCTCTCAGTTATAAGACAGAATCTGTGGTATTCGGTTTTCTATTCCTGGATTTATTTGTTTAGGATAATGGCCTCCAGATACATCCATGGTGCTGCAAAGGACATGATTTCATTCTTTTTCACAGTTGCTTATTTTTCCATGATGAATATGTACCACATTGATTCTATCCAATCCACCATTGATGGGCACTCCAGTTGATTCCATGTCTTTGCCATTACAAATTATGTGGCAATGAATATGATTGCATGTATCTTTTTCACAGAATAATTTATTTTCCTTTGGGCATATACCCAAAAATGGGATTTCTGGGTCAAGTGGTTGTTTTAAGTTTCTTGAGAAATTTCTAACTGCTTTCCACACTTGCTGAACTAATTTATATTCCCACCAAAGCATACCCTTTTCTCCACAGCATTACCAGCATCTGTCGTTTTTTTGATTTTTTAACGATAGTCAATGTGACCAGTTTGAGACAGTCTCTCATTGTGGTTTTGACTTGCATTTCTCTGATGACTAGGGGTGAGTAGCAGTTTTTTTCATATGGTTGTTGGCTGCTTGTCTTCTTTTGAGTAGTCACGACCTTTGTGGATTTTAATTATATTTTGTTTATTCGTTTGTTTTTTGTTTCTTACAGACATGGATATTAGACCTTTGTCAGATGCATAGTTTGCTAATATTTTTCATATTTAATAGGTTGTCTGTTTAATGTTGTATTGCCCCATTTTCTCACTGCTGATAAAGGCATAGCTGAGACTGGGAAATTTACAATAGAAAGCAGTTTAATGGACTTCTTGTTTCACTTGGTTGGGGAGGCCTCACAATCATGGTGGAATGCAAGGAGGAGCAAGTCACTTCTTACATGGATGGCAGCAGGCAAAGAGAGAGAGCTTGTACAGGAAAACTCCCATTTTTAAAACCATCAGGTCTCATGAGACTTACTTACCATTGAAAATACAACACAGGAAAGACCAGTCCCCGTAATTCAATTGCTCCCACCAAGTTCCTCCCACAACATGCGGGAATTGTGGGAGTTACAGTTCAAAATGAGGTTTGGCTGTGTGGCTCCTCATTACTTATGCAAATGTCTGTAGCAGGCTTGAATTTCTCCTCAGAAAATGGAATTTTATTTTTTATTGCATCATCTGCCTGCAAATTTTCTGAAATTTTATGTTCTCTTTCCCTTATAAAACTGAATGCCAGCTGGGTGCAGTGGCTCATGCCTGTAATCCCAGCACTTTGGGAGGCAGAGGTGGGTGAATCAAGAGAATCCTGGCCAACATGGTGAAACCCTGTCTCTATGAAAAGTACAAAAATGAGCCGGACTTGGTGGTGGGCACCTGTAGTCCCAGCTACTCGGGAGGCTTAGGCAGGAGAATCACTTGAACTGGGGAGGTAAAGGTTGCAGTGAGCCACAATCCTGCCACTGCACTCCAGCCTGGGTGACAGACTGAGACTCTGTCATGAACAAACAAACAAAAAAGCACCAAACTGAATGCCATTAACAGTACCCAAGTCACTTCTTGAATGCTTTGCTGCTTAGAAATATCTTCTTCCAAATACCCTAAATCATTTCTGTCAAGTTCAAATTTCCACAAATCTCTAGGTCAGGGGAAAATGCCACCAGTCTTTCTGCTAACACATAACAGATGTCACTTTTGCTCTAGTTCCCAATAAGCTCTTCATCTCCATCTGAGACCACCTCAGCCTGAATTTCATTGTTCATACCATTATCAGCATTTTGGTCAAAGCCCTTCAACAATTCCCTAGAGAATTCCAAACTTTCCCATATTTTCCTGTCTTTTTCTGGGCCCTCCAAACTATTCCAACCTCTGTCTGTTACCAAGATCCAAAGTCACTTCCACACTTCCATGTATCTTTTCAGCGCCTCACTCTGCTAGTACCAATTTACTATATTTGTCTATTTTCACGCTGCTGATAAAGATATATTCAAGATTGGGCAATTTACAAAAGAAGGAGATTTAACAGACTTAAAGTTCCATAAGGCTGGATAAGCCTCACAATCACGGTGGAAGGCAAGGAGAAGCAAGTCACGCTTTAAATGGATGGAACAGGCAAAGACAGAGAGTTTGTTCAGGGAAATTTGTTTTTGAAACCATCAGATATCATGAGCATTATTCACTATCACAAGAAAAGCACAGGAAAGAGTCCAACCCTCCCACCCCCCATGATTCAATTACCTTACCTTCCACTAGTTTCCTCCTAAGACTTGTGGGTATTATGGCAGTTATAATTCAAAATGAGATTTGGGTGGGGACACAGCCAAACCATATAAAATCTGTTGAGAGTTTCTTTTGCTGTGCTGTTTGCATGTTGAGGTCATATCCTGCAACTTACAACTTTAATTAGTACTTAAAGTTTGATGAAAATATTAGCATTTGCATAATCAATAAAAGTTCATCATACATATTCTAATGGTTGAAATATTTCAGCTAACAAATATATTTAACATTTTACTCCCCTAAATAAAATTTCTGACCTCTTCATAAAACTCAAATATTTTACTTCCCTGACAAATGTCCACATTTCTTTTGTTGTTCTCAATAGTTTAGCTGACAAATATTGTGGCCACTTTCATATGTGCATGATCAGTATTCCTTTGTAATAGGTTTTTTGAGATTTAATAATTCTTAGCTAAAAGATATACCTTCTCTTGTCCTATTGAGAAATATGAGGTCTTATCTTTCTTACTTTCCTATAATGAGATCCTACTTCAACTGCTAACAACAATGCAATTTTAGTACAATTAGGTATTAAAAACATTGTTATTTTGGCATGCTAAAAATTGGGATGGTTTCTTTTTTTGCAGTGCAGATTTTATGAGCAACAAAGATTTGTTTGTAAATTCTACACCTATTGGTTTTCTTTACAAGCTTAATGTTGAGAACTTATTAAAACAACAAATTTACTATGAGTGTGTATTGTAGAAGAATTGTTTCCTACAGGATTTCTGCAGATCAAGAAGTACACTGGGATATTAACAAATAATTTCTAAAAACAATGTCTGGGAAATTCTCTTTTATATAAAATTAATAGTATTTATGTTTCTTATAGGAGTTCTTAGTGTCTTAATATGCTAAGTAAATTATCACTCTTTCTCAAAAGGCAGTTACAGAACATAACATTATCCAAATGCATTTTGCTGTGGTATCTATAAAAGATTACAATATTGTTCCAAGTTTTTACCTCTCTATGCAGCCGTGTCTTTGCCCTGGGACTGAAGATCCTTCCATAGAGGTAGAGTGAACCTTTCCATTCTCATGGTATCTTCCTTCGCTGTGTGACTTATTTTGGCTAAAAGAATGAGGTGAAAGATACAGTATCATATTTTCAAGCCAAGGAGTTAAGAACCGTCTTATTTTCTTTTCAGGTACCTCATGTTTCAGCCATTAAAATGAGAACAAAAAGAAGTCAATAGACCCAATACAAAGCTTCCAGACACACCCAGCTGATCTCTGCCAAGATAAATAAACCAACCTCAGTGGAATGACAGATGTGAGATCATGGCATTAAATGGCTTTTGTTTTAAGCCCCTGAATTTTGAAAAGGTTTTGATGCACATTAATTTACAAATAGGTACCTGTAACAGAAACAGTTCTATAGAACTCAGTATGGTTAGATTATTAGAATTCTCCAGAGAAACAGAACCAATACCAAATTTGATAGATGAAAGATAAATAGGTGGTGGATAGATGATAGATTGACAGATTGATAGATAAACAGGGATATATACATATATACAGAGAGTGAGAGATACTTATTTTAAGAAATTGACTCATGATTTTGGGGCCTGTGAAGTTGGAAATCATGAGGGCAGCCTGATAACTCAGACAGAATTTGATTCTCCAGTCTCAAAGCTGAATTTTTTCTCAGAGAAACCTGAGTTTTTGCTCTTAAGGCCTTCAACTGACTGAATGAGGCCTGCTCACATTACTGCATTTAATCTTTACTTAAAATCAGTTGAATACAGATATTAACAACGACAGCAGAACACCTTCACTCCAGCACCTAGATTCGTGTTTGAGTAAATAACTGGGTACTATAGCCCAGGCAAGTTGACACATAAGACTACCCAGGATGATTGCCAAGGAAGACAGTCGATAAAATATTGCAGTGTAGGTAAGGCCACAAATAATAGAGGGGAAGCAGATTCCTCAATTTATTTACTCTTGTTGCTCTTTCAGTTTTAGTAGATGGAATTAACTTTAATTTTAAAAGATAAAAATAGAAAAATAAAAGTTCAGATGTGAAATTAAAGTTCATCTTCTTGAGTAAAATTTGAAGACTATTATTGCAATGGAGAGTATTAATGAAATTAGAAGCAATGGAGAGGCAGACAGTAATTTGCCCCTTCTTTCCTACAAGAAATGCCTAATAATCTAGATTGAACTCAGTTATTTGACTAAAAAAAAGAAAAAAGAAAAGGAACAGAAATACTGAAATATGCATAAGATGACCAGCATAACATTTTATTTTCCTTAATTTCAGGATTACGGCAGAGCAAAGCAGAGATAAAATGAGTGGAAAAGTAAGCTGAATGTTTTGGAGAATAAGTCAGTAGGAAGGAATTATATTTTATTAATCTTCTTAATACTCAAACAAATTGAGAAACTATTTTTAAACTATAAAATATAAAGCTATTGTAAATTTATGAAATATAAGGGTTCTGAAAGAAACCTGTGCCAATGACGTAATCAAGAAAGCTCCTAAATAAAATAATGAAAAATGTATTTAAAATAAAATATAGTTGAATAAAATAGTTCAGATGGATTAGTAATTATAGGAATAAATTGTATTATACATAGATACAGATCATTTGGGATAGAATAATAGCTCAGATTATTAATTTATACATGGGGAGTAATTACTTATATTAACTTGCTGAGATTTTAACTTTTATATGTTCAGAAAGTTAAAATCATGTTCTAATCCTAAGGCTTGAACTGAGATTTGTCTGGCTTCACAGTTTCTCTTTTTTTGTATACTGCCATCCTGCTAACTTTAGTTTTTACTTACATTGTCCTTTAAAATCTAGTTCTTCCCTCTTTACCAACTTTATCTCCTGCAATCTCCACTTCATGAACTGCACTCCAACCATACTGCACTGTGTGACATTAATAAAATGGGCTGTGAGTTTTACCCACTCTTTGTGCTCTTCTTGAGACAAACTTCTTCCACTTTTCCGTAAAGCAGTCCTTCTCAGACTTTAACACAGATTAAAATTATTTGGATGGCTTTTTAGCAGACATCTTGATGAATGTCATCTCCATGATTTTTGACTCTAGGTTGGTGGTCTAATAATTTGCATTACTAAGAATTTCCCTTGTGACATTAATTCCTCTTGCTTGGGGACCACACTTTGACAACTGCCATATAGGACACATATTCTTCAAGCTTCTGTTTGTTATTGTCTTCTTTGCAATTTTCATCTTAGTCCATTGGCTTCTTCTACATTGTAAAGTAATGCTTATAATGAGATAATTTCTGTCTATAAAGTAAGATTCAGAATTTCTGTAAAATAAGATTCAGGATTATTGTTTTAAAAATATTTCTCAAAATAACTGTTCAAAGTCACATAAGTAGTAAGCAGTAGGAAAAATATGAGGCAAATTTAACTATGACAATACAGCATACATACACAATAGAAAAGGGATATGTGTGTGTGTATTGGGGTAGCATAGCAAAAAAGAGAAAATAAGTTAAATGTTACTGCTAGATAAATGATACAGAATTAGTGAATATGGCTTAATACTATAGTACTCGTGTCTGAAATTGACCATCTACATAGAGAAGATACTTTTCATATGCTTGATGTCCTGCATATTCTCATTTAAAACATCAGAAGAATGAAAATTTTTGTGCAATGGAGTGAGCTAAATATTTATTCTTAATGAATCTGAACTTAAGTTTATACCACCTGAGTAGGTTTGAAGAAGACCCTGATGATTGTTTTCTGAGGACTCTAATGAATGTGTCAGTAAAAGGTGAAATATTAACTATGCCTAAATTTTCATCCATATACTTTCCTTCCCCAACTTCACAAGCATAACTCTGTTAGGGTCAATCACTTCAATAAAAATGCATAACTAACCTTCTTGCTTCATTACCTGTGATCTGTGTATTTTAAATAACACCATGACCATCTTGTCATCTCATTCCCTGAAACATATAATTATTACCCCTACCGAAAACATTTCTTTCTTAAACTCTAAATTCTGTAGTTGAACTAGACTGGCTAGTATAGCAAGAAAAATGGTGATTATATCTGAAAGATTTAGGAGACCCTACTCTATTTTTCAGTAGTTTACAGTATCATTCTTCAGGACAGCATTTCAAACTCATAAGGAATTGCCTTCCACCAAACACTATACTAAAACACTGAGTCATCAAACGCTTAAGAATGCCTTCTGCTTCTGATTGATGAAATAGATAATAAAACTGTTGCATCCTAAACATTAATCTATTGCCTTATATCCTTCACTGTGAGTGAGGTTAATGTTGCAATGTTTTGCTGGGTACAATATTGTAAAGTTATATAAAACAGTCATTAAATATATGAATGGCAGTACTTGCAAAGCCAAGATGTCTGAATAAAAGCAAATCTAGATTCCTGCTACCAAGTTTCTAGCTGGATTCCTTTATCTATGCAGTATTCCTAGGCTTAGAGACATGATGAATAGTGGCTAAAGAAATTATTAGGGATTTTTTTTCAAAAAAGTATTTTTTTCTTTATCAATATCCTCAATTTCTCATATGACACTTAGAAAGTTATTACTTTTACTGGCATTACCTCAAAATATTAACCCTCAAAATCAAGCCCCAAGTTTGTTTTTCAGGAATTAGGAGACTTTTTCTATGTAAGCCAAGAGATTACTTTAACAATGTCATAGAAATTCAGAGTTATGTTCTATATCTTAAAAGTATTAAAAGTTAATGTTATTATTCTCTTAACTTATATCCATTCTCATCAGTCATAACCTCCCTAATCTCCTAACATATTCAATGTCAGAATCTACCTGGCTACGTAGAGCACAGACCTCAGTAAACCTTTTGTGTCAAATAACAGCCGTTGATATATTTATCTTTTTTTTTTTTTTTTTTGCAACAGGATACCAACTATTGTTAAGATCCCATCCAAAAATATTGATTATATTTCTGCTATCTGTTGCCCTGTTTACTCCATGCAACATAATACCCCATATTTCCTGCAGACTCTGTTATCTTCTTAATCTGTGGCATATGAGAAAAGAGCACTCGATCACATTGTAGCCTTTCTGATACGTCACACAGAACAATAACTCAAAACTGTCCCACAGAAGAATGAGAAGACTGAGGCATTTGTTCATTTACAATTAAACACATTTGGCTAAGGGAAATACTTCTGGGATTTATTGGCATGCAGTTTAGAGTTTTCCTATAGCTTGAGAAAGTCAGTGGTGCATGGAACTGTCAACTGTAGCATAAAAATTAACAACTGATGTATAACAAATTATTTTAAAATTAGTGACTTTTAAAACAGCACGAACGTATTTTAGCATTTCTGTGGGCTAGGAATTTGGACATAGCTTACCTGAGCCCTCTGCTTCAAAGACTCTGAAAAGTTGTGCTCAAGATGTTAGCCAGGGCCTTTGTCATCTTAAGGCTTAAATGGAGAAGGATTCACTTCTAAACTGACTCACAGGGTTGTTGTTAGTGTTTAGTTCTTTGTGAGCTAATTGAATTAAAGATATAATTGAACAAAAGGTCTTAGTTTATATCTGACTGATAGTTGAAGGATTTCCTTAGTTTCTTGCCATGAGGACCTTTTCAATATTGCAGTTAGCTTCATCAAATCATCCAAGCCAAGGAAGCAATAGCCAAAATTATGGAAGCAAATTTATTTCGTAACCTAATAGAAAACAACCTAACATCTCGGTTGTTTTCTATTCTCTGAAAAGTGGGTCAGTAGATTCAGTGCATGCTCACAGGGAGGAAATTACACAAGATGTGAATACTAGCCAGTGGTATTTTTGTGCACCGTTTTAGAAATCTGTGTATGATACTGTATTAGTCCATTCTCCCATGGCTATAAATAACTACCTGAGACTGGATAGTTTATTTAAAAAAAAAGAAAGACAAAGGTTTAATTGACTCACAGTTCAAAAGGCTGTAGAGGAGGCATGGCTGGGGAGGCCTCAGTAAACTTAACAATCATGGTGGAAGAGGAAGAAAACACATCTTCACATGGTGGCAGGAGAGAAGGCGAAAGCGCTACAGACTTTTAAAAAATCAGATCTCATGAGAACTCATTCACTATCATGATAACAGCAAGAGGGGAATATGCCCCCGTAATCCAATCACCTTCTACCAGGGCCCTACTGTAACACATGGGGATTACATTTCAACATAAGATTTGGGTGGTGACACAGAACCAAGCCATGTCAGATATATAAGGTGCTTAAATTATATGGGCTGAGGAAATGTGGTCCAGTGCACCAAAACCATCTGCTAGAATTAACTAAATTATTTTAAATGCCTTTATAGAGCAGATGCATATACAACATCATTCCACATAAACAGATCAGTGAAAAAAATAGAGGCATAAGGAAAATTAAAGATGCATTTACAAAGTGAGAGTCTGTCTCAAAAAAAATGTGACTTAACATCCATTCTTACTCACTATCTTAACAAACAAAGAATATAGGGAAATAGTTATTATCTATGTATTTTCATTAAAAGACACTGAAATCCAGGAATTGCCTGTGGTTTTATGCTCACTGTTTTACAGAACATAGAAAGGCACATTGAAACAGCCAAACTAAAAATAATAAAGCAATTTTTCAATATCATTACTTGATTATAATCAAATTAATCATGACTAGCAAAAACACTAATCAAACCACATAAAACAAATTATATGCTAGAGTGATTTACAAGTGAGTCAAGCTTAGCTAAGCCTTTTAAATTTAAACTCTCATTAAAGGATCCTTATTTCAGTAAATTTAAGTAAAAGGAGAACAGGACATGTACTTTCTTTCTCCTTAAGAAGAATATAGGTCTAATAAAGGATTGAAGCTATGATTTATTAATTTTAACAATGTAGACAAATTAAAGTGCTGACTCTTACTTTTTGTAATTTAAACAAAAGAACATCATTGCATGGGCATGCAAAAAATTTTCCTAGAATTTTTCAGAAGAAAATATAACATCATTCTGAAACAGTTTCCTATAGACTTGTTTGTGTTTCACCCCAAGACTAGAGATATGTAAAATGTATCAACCTAATTTTGTCTTTGGGAGTAATTATCTGGAAAATGAATAGTAAGTAAATGCAAATTGCTTAAAAAATCAACTTCATTTTGAATCAACTTGTTAATTGTATATATAGATTCAAGAAGCCTGTTTGTGTTGATATAGATTAATACTTTCTAATAATAATTTTAAAAACCATTCCTTTCAAATAATTTAACTTAAGAATTTCAAAAAGCTGCATTTCTATTATATTAGATATTATGTTTGCTGGTTTGTATTATATTCTATAAATAACCTACTTTCACATGAAAGATGTTACAACTTATTATCCTAGTTAATTATGAACTTTTAAAATCAGATCTTAGGTTGTGGATTTTCTTTATGCCTGAACCACATTCTAATTTTCATTACAAGCTAAATCTCTTAATGTAGCTTATACATAATATTTTATGGATTAGAAATGTGTTTAGAAAATACCATGAAGGCAAACTGAGTCAACTTGAAGCATTCTCTTCACTGATTAAAAAAATTGTGACTTTTAAAGTAAATTTGATTGTCTCTGACTTACTGAAGAAATTGGATCTTTAGAAATATTTTATAGAGTTAGCAATCTTCACTGGTTTTCTCCCACAAATCATTTTCAGACAAAACATTCTAAAAAGCATATTACTAGAGGTTGCTGCTCTGTATGTAGAGCTTATGAGAGACCATTTTTCCTTATACTACTGATACTAGTTACAGACAGGGAAAAATAGATATCATGACAGGAAATTCAGAACACATGAAAAAAATCAAGAAATGCATGTGTGGAAAATGCATATTTTTTTCTGTTTCACCTTTCTTAAGTTCAAAAGAACAATGAGTTAACTAGTTCAGGAGCTGAATATTCAGTTCTTTAAAATATTAAGTAATTAGTTGAAATGTCTAGAGGATAATAACTTCATTGAAATATTTGTTTATAGTGTTTATTTTTATTGTATGCATTTAAGGCATACAACATGTTTTCATACATACTATGATATATACGTAAGTGACATAATTACTGTAATAAAACACATTAAAATATTTACCATCCATGGTTACTTTTTATGGTGAAAGCACCTAAAATCTCCTCTCTTAGTATATCTTTAATATACAGTACAATAATATTAACTCTGGTCTTCATGGTTACATTACATCTCTAGACTTATGCATCCTACATAAGTGCAAATGTGTACGCTTTGACCTACTTATTCCCCATTTCCTCCACCTCCCTGCCTCTGGTAACCACCTTTCTGATGTTTCTATTAACTCATCTTTTTTTTTTTTTTGGTTCCACATATAAGTGAGATTATGCAGTATTTTTTTTCTGTGTTTGGCATATTTTACTTAACATGAGGTACTACAGATTCATCTAATTGTTGTAAATGGCAGTAATTTCTTCTTTAATAAGGCTGAAAAATAATATATTATTTTTACATATATATATATACATATATTCCATTTTATATATGTGTATAAACACACACACACACACACACACACACACAATTGACCCTTGAACAACTAGTTCTGAACTGCATGAATCTACTTCTACATGTATGTTTTGCAACCAAATGCAAATTGTTGGGGAGGTGAGAGCAATCTCAGGCTGAAATGTCTTGGACTTCCAATTTTACTAAGATTTAATAGGCTTTCTTGAATGTTTCTCAGTTTATTGCATTTTTACATTGGTTGCTTTTGACAATTTTGCTAAGTGTTGTTTCTGTTTTGGTGGATAGCATCAAGATTAACCAAGCTTCTTACCCAGTCATTCCAGAAGTCCTCCTCCTCCTCATTCTGCCATTTTTATCCAGAATTTTCTTGCCTCAAGATGTTTTCTATCACTGAGGTTAGAAAGGTCATTCATGGTGCTGCTCAAATAAATGATTTTTTGTTTATTTTTTCTATTATTTACATCTAATTAATCACAAATTATCACAAATGTAATTGCTAAATATTTTTAAATTAGAAGAGTCCATTTTATATTGCCTTATTTCAGGAAAGTAAAATCTCTCCTAAATAATCTCCTTGTTTGAATTCCTGAAGCAGTGTTTCACTATGAACATCATAGACTCTGACTGAAATGTAAATCTGACCACACCACATATTTAAATATTTAATAGGAACTCTAACACCTCCCCAAATTTACAACCTTCTGCATATCTAGAACCATCCTATCTCTCTGCCTCATCTTTTACTCTTTACTTTGTAGTTTATCTTTGAATTTCATTGAACAGCATGTAGTTCCTTGATACACAGCACACCTCTTCAAATCTCTGCAAATGATTGGAATGATTAGATTAAAATGTGTCAATTACCTTTAATGTTTATCTCATTATTATTTAGCAGTCTTTTAACAGTTGACAAGTATACATTGTCAAAACACCCACATCTAAGGTTGGGTTAGTCAGTTCTTTCACCTCTCCAGTAAATCTTTGTGCATAATATTTTGCTATTGTTCAGAAGCCATTTTGTTAAAACTATCACTGCAATGTGCATATTTGTTCCTCAAAGGCATGTAATCTTTTTATTCAAAGTACTTACTTTAGTGCCTAGAAAAAGTAAATGAGTTTTATTGATATTTGTGACAAAATCCAATTGATTTTGGCTGACATAAATGTCAATTATAATTTATTTTTGTGTATACACATTTACATATATTGCTTTACATCATTCCAACTTTTTAACATCAATTCTTTGAATATAAGCCCAAGACTGTGAACTTCATTTGTAAGAAGGCAGGGATGGGCAGATGTACAACTCCATGAGCCCAACTATCTTTTGCCTTTGAGGTAACCCATAAGCTGTCAAAGGGTGCATTGGATGATCCACTGTTCTTTGCACTGAGCTGGAGAAAATTGCTAATTTCATTATATGCAAGATCAAAACTGCTGAGTGTCAGTGTGTCACATCATCATATCCATGCGCCTGTCTGGGCTTTTAAAATTTCCCCCAAAACTCATAACCTCGGGCCAATAATACTATGTGCAGATGGTGCCTACTATACACACAGCAACCTGATCTATTTTCCTTTTGAGAATTTTTATTATGGTCAATTTGAAGAGGATTGATGGCATTCTTACAAAGACTGAGCCAGTTTTTCAAAGATATTTAGAATGAAAAAAATAGTACTTCATTTTATTATCTTTCCATGTTTTATTATACTGATGACTAAACAAAATGTTTGGAGAAATCAATGTTAACTTTATTAGAAACATTATAATGTTTCTAATATAATACTTCATGTTTTTGAATAACTTTGTGTTGTTAATAAAAGAAGAAAATATTGCACTACTGCAAGGTACATTTGACATTAGCTCTGTAACACTTAGATTTGGTATCCGTGTTTCTGATTTTTCAACGATCAACAAACTCTATAAATCATAACAGGGTAGATAAAACTCTCAGCTAATGGAAGTCTTCAAGAAAGAAAAATTGGAAAAGCTAAGCATGGACAAAGAACTTCATAAAGAACATGGCTTTTGAATAAATTTGTTTTTAGCATTTCTTAGTTCATTCCTTCTTTTATTTATTTACTTGTTCAATATGGGTACATGTTTCAGTGTTTAAAGTATGAAAAAAACTTATCTAGGCACTGGAAAATAAAATCGTTTTTTAAATAATCTTCATGAATTTCATTTATTTATTTATTAGAGGCAAGATGTCACTCTGTTGCCCAGTGTGGAGTCCAGTGGCACCATCATAGCTCACTGCAGCATCTACCTCTTGGGCTCAAATGATCCTCCCACCTCAGCCTCCTGAGTAGCTACCATGCCTGGCTAATTTTTGTATTTTCTCTAGATATGAGATCTTACTATGTTGCCCAGACTGACCTCAAAACTCCTGGGATCAAGCGCTCCACCTCCCTCAGCCTCTCAAAGTGCTGGGATTAGAAGCATGAGCCACCACAACCGGCCATTTTCATGAATTTTAATACCAGGTGGAGAAAAGTAAATTGAAATGAATAACTGCATAAATATACCCATTAAAGACATAATTAAAATACACACTGAAAGTAAATCTATTGAAGATTTTATTGAACAGTCTAAATAATTCAAAAGATAATGAAAAAGATGAAGGTCAGGGGAAAATAACTAAAGCTGTCATTATTGTACATAAAATGTTTGTCTACACAGAAAGTCAGTAGGATAAATAACCAAACAATCATCAAACTCTTCTAATAAAAACATGTTATTTTAATTGACCTAATACAAGTTCCACATATAAAAGCAATAGCCCCTCTATTCACAATCAATATAAAAGCTCTAGATGAAGAAAGCTTTTAAAGTTTGCTGTTGGATGTTGATTAATACCCTTTAATATTCCATATGCTATGAAAATTTCATTTTAAAAAATGAAAAGAATAACAGACATTAAAAATAGAAAAAGAAGTGGAAGACGTAATTCTTCTAGTAAATGTTAAGTTAGGCATTCTATTGATTTACTATATAGCTTTGTTACAAATATGTACTTTTCTAAACAATATGTTATTTTGTTAATTATCTATTGAATCATTATAATTGTACCAATGAATAGAACCACTGTATTTTAGGGGTATATCTGTTAAAACTTACTAGGTTATATCAAAATATTTTCCAAATTGATTATAAAAATAATTTTGGGATCAGCATGTTATGAGCCTTTATAATTGATCCAATCAGGAAGACGTAAAATGTCTAATTTTGGTTTCAATTTGTATTTCCTGTTTACCAGCAAAGTTAGCTAATTTTTCTATAATGATTAACCATTTATATTTTCTTTAAAGGAAATACCTATTCATGTCTTCTATTTTTCTTTTGGGCTCCTTCTTATTTATTGAAAGGATTATTATTGTTCATTTACATTTTTAAAATTTTCTTTCAATTTTATTATTAATATTTTAAACACATTTAATATAGCATACTGATGCATTTATAACAAGAGGGGTCACTGTATATATAAAACAAAATGTTAATCTCTTTTAAAGTACAAAGAAGAAAAGAAGAAGAGAGAAAATAGAAAAAGAAGGAAAGAAGGAAGAAAGGAAGGCAGGTAGGAGGGAAAGAAGGCAGGCAGGCAGGTGGGCCAAGAATATCACCAAGCAAAACTAATTATCGGCATCTGCTTTTACTTGTGCATGTATTGGATGAAGGACTGATTTGTGTTCTAATATTTCTTTCTTTTTCCTTTCCTTTCCTTTCCTTTGTTTTTCTTCCAGGACCCTCAATTCTAATTTTAGCTGACTATATGTTTGCAATATTTATTCTTCGTATTATAATTAACTGTTAGGGTGGACTATGAATTATATTTATTTATTTAATATTTATTTATTCTTAGTCTCAATAGTTTGGGGATATGCTGAGAGATTCAGATTTTGTTGGTCACTCTTATACAATCAAAAATTATTTGAATTTTGAGTCATTTATTATCTTTCTTTCTTTTGTAGAGTAAGATTTCTTTAATAGGTTTTCAATATATGAAATAAACATGTTAAACAAGTAAAACATTTTGATATTACCTCTTTCTCTTAGATCACCTCTTTTGCTTAGATGACATGCTGTTTCTATTGTTTGATCTTTTCATTAAAATTTTGTTTCAAATATCATTTTAAATTCTCTAATGAAAATAAAATAGTTTCAGCCAAATTTATTTATACAGATATTTAAAAACCCAAGGGTCTCTCTGGAGATATATACAACTGGATTTCTAAATATATATATACATAAATATATATATCCATATCAAACAATGCAATTTTTTAAGCAATAGATTATAAATCCTAAACTGAATTTTATGACTCTGTTTTGTTTCATTTTGTTTTGAGATAGGGTTTCTATCTGTTGCCCAGACTGGAGTGCAGTGGTACAATCGTAGCTCACTATAGCCTCAAACTCTTGGGCTCAAGTAATTCTCCAGCTTAGTCTCCTGAGCAGCAAGGACTGCAGGTGAGCACCACCACACCAAGCTATTTGGTTTTTTTTTTTTGCACTTGTGATTATACAATATGTATACAATTATTAATACTAATACTATACAACTAGTAACCAAAAATAAGACAGGTGGCCTTTACATATTTTCAGTATATGTAAAATATAGTGAATCACTGTATTTATGATGCCATCATGAAAATTGACATCATATTTAGTCCTCCTTATGATTTTACTTTATAAATCATCTTGATAAATTTATATAATTTTTGCAAAAATATTTGAGTACATTGTAACAAATGTTTTATTCACACACATACAATATTCACATTCATATAATGAATGAATGTGAATATAATATAAATTTTAATATAATACAATTTACATTATAAGGATATTTATAAGGATAACATATTTTATGTGTACTATGTATAATCGTTGCAATGAATGCACAAGCATATAATATTGTCTATATTAATACTAAGGTAAAATGTATATATGTAAGAGGTGACATATATTGAGTAGAACAATTCTTTCATTATGTGAAGAAAGAATAAACAATCATTGTGTGTTAAGCTATCCACTCTGAAAGATTTAAGAGAATACGTTTATCAAAGAAAAACCAGTATATTTAGGCCAGTTGTGACGGTTCAGTCAGAGGTGGGAGGATTGCTTGAGACTGGGAGTTTGAGACTAGCCTGGGCAACTCAACAAAACCCTAGTTCTACAAAATTGCAAACCCATTCAAAAGTGGGTGAAGGATATGAACAGACATTTTTCAAAAGAAGACATATGGAGTTCAATAAACACCTGAAAAAATGATCATCATCATTGGTCATTAGAGAAATGCAAATCAAAATCCTATTGAGATACCATCTCACACCAGTTAGAATGGTGATCATTAAAAAATCTGGAGATGACAGATGCTGGAGAGGATGTGGAGAAACAGGAACATTTTTACACTGTTAGTGGGAGTGTAAATTAGTTCAACCATTATGGAAGACAGTGTGGTGATTCCTCAAGGATCTAGAAATAGAAATTCCTTATATCCAAAGGATTATAAATTGTTCTATTATAAAGATACATGCACACGTATGTTTGTCGTGGCACTGTTTACCATAGCAAAGACCTAGAACCAATCCAAATACCCATCAATGATAGACTGGACAAAGAAAATGTGGCACATATACACCATGGAATACTATGCAGCCATAAAATGTGATGAGTTCGTATCCTTTGTAGAGACATGGATGAATCTAGAAACCATCATTCTCAGCAAACTGACATAAGAACAGAAAACCAAACACTGCATGTTTTCACTCATAGGCTGTTGATGAACAATTAGAACACTTGGGCTCAGGGAAGGGAACAATACTCACTGGATGAGGTGGAGGGGTGCAGGGAAGGGGGGAGGGATAGGAGGGGTTGGGGAGGATGGGGAGGGATAACACCGGGAGAAATGCCTGATGTAGGTGATGGGGTTGGGGGGCAATGGAGACGGCAAACTACCATGGCATGTATTATGTACCTATGCAACAATCCTGCAGGATGCCGGATGTGCACATGTACCTCAGAGTCCAAAGTACAATTGAAAATAAAAATAAAATTAAAAAAATAATAAAGTAAAGCAAATTGTAAAAAAAAAAAAAAAAAAAAAAAATTAGCTTGGTGTGGTGGTGCTCACCTGCAGTCCCTGCTGCTCAGGAGGCTGAGGCAGCAGAATTACTTGAGCCTAGGAGTTTGAGTCTGTAGTGAGCTATGATTGTACAACTGAACTCCAGTCTGGGCAACAGATAGAAACCCTATCTCAAAATAAAACAGATTCGTAAAATGAATATCACCTTTTTCTATTAATGAGTTTCAATGTACATTTGAAAAATGATGACCCATTATCAATAGTCTTAAAACTGTAGCATGACTTGACGCAGGCTATTTTTATATTGGGATGGTTATTTTTAGTCAGCATGTCTTGTTTGTTACAACAAACTTAGAGTTCAACAATCTTTTTAAAAAATCTTATAAATGTACACATCCTTAATAATCACACTGACCCATTTTCACTATAATTTTAGCTTTCAGTCCCATGATACTTTTCCCTCTGATGTTCACCTGTTAGAGCAGAGTTCATGATTATTTCTCCCTACCCACGCATAGACAATGCTTCAACAGCTTTCTAATACTGTTGGTTGTCTTCTTTATTCTCGTTTTTTTTTTTTTTTTTTTTTGAGACAGAGTCTTGCTTTGTCGCCAGGCGCCAGGCTGGAGTGCAGTGGCACGATCTTGGCTCACTGCAACCTCTGCCTCCCCGGTTCAAGCAATTCTCCTGCCTCAGCCTCCCGAGTAGCTGGGACTACAGACGTGCGCCACCACGCCCACCTAATTTTTATATTTTAGTAGAGATGGGGTTTCACTATATTGGCCAGGATGGTCTCGATCTCCTGACCTCGTGATCCGCCCGCCTCGACCTCCCAAAGTGCTGGGATTACAGGCGTGAGCCACGGTACCCGGCCCTCTATTCTCGATTTATTACACTCCAAAAAATGTGGGTTGAAGTGAAAGGCTAAAAGTTTGTCATCACACAAGACATGTTTTGAAAGATATATTTTGGGGAATATGTCTTTTATGACATTTTTCTTCCTTTTTAGATAGTCATAAAATTGTTCATTTAAAGAACTGGTGGTTTTAGAAGCTGACTTGCCATAGGGAAAAAGGTTTCTATCTACGCAAGAGTATAACAGCTTGACATATTCATTTATTATGAACTTGAAAACTCTTTGTACTTCATCAAGATTTTATGTTTTAGAACTATCCAAGCATAATAACAATGAGCAATATAAACAAAAAGGGAGTAATCTATCTCATTAAGTTCAACAACTTATCAACTTATCAAGATAGGCATTTAAAAAAAATTATTTTTAAAATTAACTTCTATTTTGAATCCACCAAATTTTAGTTGTTAATATGTCATTGTGTTAAAAGCAGTCGAAACAAGAAGTTTACCCCTAAGGATATTTTTTCTTTTTTTTTGATGAGAATGGAAGTAAAGAGGTAAACAAACAAAATATATAAATACTATAAATGGTTGTAGCAACACATCACAGGAAACTGTAACAGTATAAGGGGCAACATGTAAATCACATAGAGTTGTCTGAGAAAGCAGCATTGAAGGTACAACCTATTGTAGAAGAAGAGATCATACACGAAAATATAGTGCTATCGAACAAATAACTGAGTGTTTTTAATTCTTTCAAAGACTCTTTCACAGTATTTATACTTACATGTTTTCTATATGGTCGTGATATTTGTTATTGCTCTCTCATTATGTTATGCTAACCTTTTATTCCAGAGGACATCATAATATACTTAATTGATTTTTGAATGATAATAGGTAATTATTAGAATGTACAGTTTTACTAAGTATGTATTTTGAATGCCCCCAAATGATTTTAATAAAATGTGACCTACCTTTCCGATTAGTTGTGACAATTTTCCTTTCTGCATAACATATCATGTATGTTCCCATCTTTCAAACACAGGTGGCCCAGAGTAACTCAGAAACAGACCAATATTCCCTGTGGAGACATGGTACTGAAACAAAGGATGTAAAATGAAACACCAAAGAACAAAAATATTTCATTTTCTCACATGCTTGTGTTGGTTGGAGAAGACAAAGAATAAAAAGAAGGGGTAGTCAAGTTCAGAGAAAGATATTTTCACTCAAATGAATGTAACTAATTTTTTTGTTATTTACTTAAATAACTTAGAACATTATGTTGATAAAGAAAGATTTGGGAAAATGAACAGGAAAATCATGCCAAATAGAACTGATTACATTTATATATTTCAGGGATAAACAGCTTACCCAGTAAAAATCTAGACATCTGGGATAATAAAGAGAAATTTTGACACAGAATTTCCAGTGACCAGTGCCAGTAAATGGGAGGAAAAATGAGTGAAATAATAGTAAACTTTGTGATGTAGTAAGTATTTTTCAATTCCAGGTACAACTTAATTTCAATTGGATGTATTTGTTTCAGAGTCTGTTTATTCAGCTAAATAGAGTTATAGTATTTTATATTAGAGTGCACAAAATGTTGTGGATGTTTTCAAGAATGTGAATTTCACCTGGCACTAAAGTTAGAAGGAATCAAATGTAAGTTGAAAAGTTTTTTCTGTATTATATATTTTATCTAGCAATTATTAGGTGATCAAATTGATGTTTCTAAACATTAGATTCTAGACACCTTTTTCTTAAGGCTTAACTTTCTTGTTGCAGTAGATAAAGGCTTAAATAAATAATAATACCAAATTGCCATTTTCTCTTAACTCTCGTGTTGTCTCAGGGCTGCTCATTCTCATGGTCTGGGTGTGTAACATGATGATGGATATTCTTACTGAGGACTGTATACTAGTGGGTTCACTTAGATCATAAACTAATCATTACTTGGCAGCTCTCTTTATTTGCTTCTTCTAAAAAGAGAAACTGAAGTGTTGACTCAGCATGTGGCATGTTATTTTAACAAACAGATGTTCAGACTGAGAACTTGTGAGAGGAAGAAGTCAGCTAAACCACTATTGCAATTGCTATAATTCACAAACAATACAAAAATCAAAATTTCTCAAATTAATCAAAACAATGAGATAGAATATCTCATGGATGAATGCTTTGTTCGCAGATAGCAAAACTTAGGAATAAAGTCACCAAGATATGTGCAAAATCTCTATGGAGAAAATGATAGTAGTTTATTGAAGAATAAAAATAAGCTCTAAAAATATTCATAGAAATGCCATGTTAATGAAAAGAAAGACTCAACATTTTAAAGATTACTGTTCTCCCTAAATCTGATAATGGAAGTATAAGTTGCCAGAATAAAATAATTTCAGAGTAGAACAAATAGTAATACAATATCATGAAAATACCCAGATATATAATAACAATATAAATGAAGTTATTTTAAAGCAGTAGATAGAAAGTAAACTTTAATGGCAATATGAGTAATAAATACTTGTAAAGTGCAAGTATGTCTATATTTTCCTAACTAGTGAATATATTAGAGAGGAGAATATAAAACATTTCACCTCAGATATTAAAGTTTTAATACATAAGACCAGAACACAAAAATAAAAGCAACAAAGTGAAAAAATAGCTGCTATATAAATGTATATACATATCTGTGTATTATATATCATATCATAAAGGAATATTCATAATTAACATACAAAGAAGCTATGCAAAATATGAATAAAGATTACCACATAAATATGTGTAAGTTGTGCCTTGTACAAGGGAGTTTGTTAACTGGCAGAAAGGAACTGAAATCCAGTCTACTGCACTCATCAAGCCTTCCTGGCATGGTGGCATGTCCATCTGGAGGCACACTTTGTTTGTTGCGCAAAGGTGTTCAGTGAATGGTTCACAGTGGCGCTGATGAAAGCAAAGGATATAAACAGGGAGTTCGAAGAAAAAAATACAAAAATGTTCAAGTTACATGTAAAAAGGATTCCACTGTATTTGTGCTTGAAGGAGTTAAGAGATACTAAGTATACAGGAGGAAAATATTATATATGTCTAACAGAATAATTTAAAATAATTAAAATAGCCAAGTTTGATATGGATAAAGAGAAATATTACCCCCTTTACAATGTTAAATTAGAAATAAATATAAAATTTTTAGAAGTTATCTGTCAACATACAAAATTATATACAAATATTAACTCAGAAATTCACCTCTTAGATATGTATTATACAAATACAGATATATACAGGGATTGATGTACAAAGATTTTAATTGTAGTCCAATTGCTACAATTAAAATAGAAAAACAACCAAATATTATTAACATAATGGATAATAAATTATTTTACACTAATTTCATAGAATAGTACACATAAAAATGTAGTTTGTGTTTATTTACTAACATTTAAAAATTAATAAATTTTGGTATGTTAAAAACAAATTTCCAAAAAATGCAAACATCCCACAAGTATTTACTGTGTTCTTACAAGGTGCCAAATACTAAATATCATGGACAAAGGCCTTTGCATTTGTGTAGTTAACATTTTCATGGGTAAAAATAAATACTATACATGTAATAAGTTAACAAGTGTTACTAAAAAAATACAATAAAACCTGCAATGTGTATAGGAATGAAGATAGAGATGGAATTGGTTGTAATTTAAATGGGATGACCAGGATAGATTTTATTGAGAATTTGGTGTTTGAGAAAATACTTGAAGCAAACAATGGAATACATCCTACAGTTATCTATAGAAGAGTGTTTTACTGCTAGAGGGAACAGGCAGTACAAAAACCCTGAAGCATGCCCATACCTAGCTATGTGAAAAGTGAGAAAGGAATGTGGCTGAAGTAGAGTGAGGGGGAATATAGAAATAAAAAGAGCTGAAGTCAGTATAGAGATGGGCATCAGAGTGTCTAGAGCTTCAAAGACTAACAAGAGTTGAAAGACAGCATAATTGTAAAGTGAAACCTCACACAAAATAATGAAAATAAGATACTGTGTGAAAATATATCGTGACAAATTAGTTTGATCATAAAACAGTTTACTAAAAAATTTTAAAAATAATTTTTTAACAATACACAGCTATAAATTACATGTATTTTACATTAAAATGTAAATATCATTAAATGGGCAGCAACAATTGGAGAGCTTTGATTAGAAGAATGGCATGCTCTGATTAATTTTGACAGGATCATCTTGGTGAGTATATTGACAACCCTGAGATAAAAAGCAGAAATGAAGAGATCAGCTATGAGGCTGGGGCAGTCTTCCAGGCGAGAGAAGGGGACTTATATCAGGATTTTGCATAATTATACTTTGATAAGGTTTTTCAAGAAATAAAATTAAAACAAATCAAATGTAGGTGTTCATGTATGTACAGAGAAAGTTTGTAAATTCTTAGATAAGAATCCAATAGTAGATGTGCAAAAATATTAACACATTTCACCTCTAGAAATTAAAAAAAAAACATGATTTAATTGATAGAATTTAAGAGTTTTCATTTGGATTTTGCTTAGTTTATAAGAGTGAAGCAAACACATGTAATCAAGATAAATGTGTATGGTATATCATATTTGATCCCAACTATTTGCTTCCCAATCCATTGCCATGCCCCTTGCATGAAGATTATCCTTCCCCAGTCTACTAAATTATGAGCTTGATTATTTAACTAATGGAATGTGAATGGAAATTATATATGCTACAACGCAGTATAAGCTTTATAAGTGATAACATTATTGGCTTCTCTTTGTTCTCTATTTGGCTTATGACAAAGATTCTTTGCTTGGTCAAACTTAGGTCAGGCTTCTAGACCTTCTCGTAAGCCTATCATCTGTACACTTCTTTGTAAAATCTGTTTTTAGCAAAGAACCCTGCAAAGTCACTTTAGCCATAACCCCTTATCATGGATATCTCATTTTCCTCAATAGGTGATCAGCTTCCTCATTTACCAGCTGATGCCTACTCCCACTGGCTTGCCTTCAGCAAGAATCCTGTTAGGTCAGTTCAACCAGAGGCCCACTTACTGCTGAAATTTCCTCTTAGAATTTTATACCTACTGATCCCCACCATCCTTCATGGCTAAAAATTTCCACTTGCTCAGTGTATTTGCTGTTGAGTCCAGTATCCTACCCTGCAAGACTCCATTGCAGAGGCTCCTTTACCTGTCACAGTGGTCCTCAATAAAATCTTTCTCACCATGCTTTAACAAGTATAATTGAACCTTTTTTTCCCCTTTAATATCTAGACAATAAAAATAGCACGTTCTAGGAGGAAGGTATTTCTTCATTGTGTGTTGTGGAATGAGAATACATGGTGAGGAAACCATGTTTTTGCTATTGTTCTTGAACCTCTTGGCAAAGAGTTAGTAACATATCCTAGATATCATTCAGTTGAGGCAAAGAACGTGAGGTAAGGAATGCAGAGGTTACTGATGATTCTGATGACCTTTCTATATACGGAAGTATTAGAAGTGTCTCCTCTCTTATGCAGATAATCTGATACTTAACTTAGTAACATTTTGTACTTGGGAAATTTAGGGACATGGAAATATTTTGCTTAATTAAAAAAATTAAAATGTTCTTTACAGTAACATGAGAAGGCAGTTAACTTTGTTATGTCTTAAAATATTTTATAGTTATATTTCTCAAATATAGATGATTAGAAATATAGATGATTAGATGATCACAGATAAGAAAAGTTTACTCTTAGATTCCTTTCAAAATATACATACTTTGCTAAATTTATTTCATTTTTGAAAGGTTATCTATCCCAGTTCTTAAGTGAATTAATTTTCTTTATTTGTTTTTGTCTGTCTGAATAATAAAAAGTATTCAGCTATTATAATTGGAATATGCTGGCTGGTATTAAAGAAAGACATAGATTAATTTATTTTGCCTGAACAAGAGATAAAGGAACAATATTTCTCTTACCAAAAATTGTGTAAATGTATACGTTAATTTATTGATTGATTTCTTGAAGTTAATATATTCAGTGAATGGTATTTAGTTAAATTTTCTGTTAGAAATCTGAAAGATGATTTTCCAAAATTTAAATATCTGAAAAGCAAAGATCAATAAGTATGAGAAATATATTCATTTGAAATATCAGACATGAATGTGAGAAACAAGCTCTAAAGCAAATTAAATTCTCTAGAGCTGCCTATCAGCCAGCCACGACAGGTTTGAAGGTCATTGTTGCTGGCTATTTGGCTAAATTTCAACTCAATTTCAGCCCTGATTAGTGATTCGAAACTGACCCACACAGATGGGCAACCATGTGGTGCCCCAGTGCATATTAATCAGAAGATTCCCCTACTCCATAAAGGAATAGATCAGATGTTTAAAAAGAAACAAAATGCAGAAGGCTTGAGAGATGTGCCAAACAATTCTGAGACACTTTGCATATTGACGCTTCACTTTGTGATGCCGTCTTGCCTGTGGGGAATCTGGATCCTACATAAATAATTTTTTCATGCATGAGGGGAAGCAATCAAGGAATAAACATCCAGTTCAAATGATTTACAGTTATTTTAGCTTTGTAGAACGCAACACATCCAAACTTTTCATTTTATTGATTATCCATGGTGAAATGTAATTTTTAGTTATTCATTTGTTTTGTGCCTGATTTTTGGTTTTTAGTGCCCTAAGGGTATGAAGAACTAGAAATAGGGAAGTAATTGAAGCATGAAGGTACATGACTTTGAGGATTCTATCTCATTTTGAGTTAAAATTTAAATAATATCTACATTGGTTTAAACAACTTACATTTCCTCTATTATCTAATTACAAATATCTGAAAATGGTTTCTATTTCCTCGATATACTTTGATAAAAATAACTGTGTATAGGCCAAATAAGTGATAGATATAACCAAAAATATACAATGCAGAAAAAGCTATTTTCAGACTTTTTGTTTTTATAAGCTCCTTTATTTCCTCACTAGATGCATTTATAAGAAGAGAAAAAACTAGAATAATTTTATCACCAGCCAAAATCACCCAATAAAGCAAAAAGTAGTTGTCCTGTCTACATCATATGAAAAGATAATTAAAGAAATACTAATTTTTTAATTACTTGATATGGATTATCTGATTCCCAAATTATGACACTCCTTCATTTAGACAAAACTTCCTTTAAAAATGACCTATTCAGGTAGTTTGACTAAGTGAGCTACAGAAAGGAATTTCACTGTTCTTTACCAAATCAACTTTATTAAATCTGTGTCCTTTTAAATCCTTGCAGTGCAACAAAAAAGCACAATAGCATTCTGAAATGTAAATGTTCAGCCACTTTAATAAATCCTAGAATGTCTGACTTTGCATACTATTCTGGACTTACGTTTTCCTGTTACACCAGTTTGCTCCTATTGATACTTCTAGGGTATTTAAATTTTTTTCACCATGCATATATGACTACAATTAATATTCCTATTGAAAAATCACCATTTTCTATCTCCCAAGTTTTAGTTCTTTTACTTTAAAAAATGAGATTTGTTTTAATAATATTCTCAAAGCCAATATGGATAATCATAATTAATTTTTGAAATATTTATCCTTATGGATCTGTTGTGTTGGTAACCCGTGTTTCCATCCAATTTGGAATCACCAAATATTTTATTTTCTCAAATTTACTTTGGCTCTTAGGGTTTTTTTGTGACTTTTATTTCTATAAAGAATGACATTGGAATTTTGATAAAGATTGTATTAAATTCGTTGGTTGCTCTGGGTAGTATGAACTTCAAAAATTCAGTTGTTCTAATCTATAAACATGAGACATCTTTACATTTATTTTTGTTACCTCAATTTCTTTCATTAGTGTCTTATAGTTTCCAACTATATATATCTGGACAACAGATATATAAAAAATGCTCAATGCCTATAGTCATCAGAGAAATGTAAATTAAATCCACAATTAGATATCACTTCACGCCTGTTAGATTGGCTATTATCAAAAAGATAAAAGACAACAAGTGTTGGCAAGAATATGTAGTAAAAGAAATTCTTACACATTACTGGTAGTATTGTAAATTCATACAACTATTTTGAAAAACACTGTGGAAGTTTCTCAAAAACCTAAAAACAGAATTACCATATAATCCCGCAAGCCCACTATTGAGTATATGCCCAAAGGAATTGAAATCAGTATGCTGAAATATGTCTGCACGCCCCTGTTCATTGCAGCATTATTTACAATGGCCAGAATATGAAAACAACTTGAATGTCTATCAACAGATAAGTGGAATAAAAATTGTGGTATACAGTACATACACAATAGAATACCATCCATTCTTAAAAAGAAAAAAGCAGACAACAGGAAATTCTACTTTTTGTGACATGGATGAATGTAGGGACAGCAGGCTGAGTAAAATAAGCCAAGCAGAGAGACAAATACTGTATAATGTAACTTGTACATGGAAACTAAAAAAGTCAAACTCATAGAAGTTTAGAATAGAATGGTTGTTACCAGAGGTTGGAAGCAGAAGAGGTAGACCAGGAAAGAAGAGAATTTGGTAAATCAGAAAAAAGTTACAGTTAGGAGGAATAAGTTTTATTTCCCAGTAAGCTGACTATAGTTAATAATAATGTATTGTATATTTTAAAATAGCTAAAAGAGAGAATTTTTAATGTTCTCACCACAAAGAAGTGATACATAGTTGAGGTGATGGATATGCTAATTATCCTGATCTGACCATTCCACAATATTTGTATTTATCAAAACATCACATTGTGCCCCATAAATATATACAATTATTATTTTTACTTAAAAGCAAAACAAAAATAATAATTAAAATAGTAAAATTTTAACATTCTGTTCCTCAAAATATTCTGTTCATTGTTTTCAAAAATAAAAAAAAACATAGTGATGGCACCAAATGCTGATGAGGATGGGGAGAAATGGGATCACCCAAGCATTGTTGGTGGGAATTTTATACATATTTTTTGTTGTGGACTGACTTATGTTTCCCTAAATTTTATACATTGAAACCCTAACCACCAGTGCCAGTATACGTGGAGATAGGGCCCTTATAGAAGTAATTAAGTTTAAATGGTTTTGCAAGAGTAGGTCCGTAATCTGCTAAAACTTGTGTTGTTGATAAGGAGAGGAAGAGAAACCAGAGTGATCTCAGCTGTGGAAGGGCAGAAGAAAGGCCATCTGAGGTCACGGCAAGAAGCCAGGGAAACACTTCACGAAAAACCAACCCTAAAGCATTTTGATTTTGGATTTTCAGTTCCTATAACTGTGAGAAAATAAATGTCTTGTGTTTAATGAAGCCAACCTGTCTGTCGCATCTTGTTATGGTAGCCTGAGATTATTAATATATTCTTTTGAAGTGAAAGAGATCCCAATTTTTCTAACTGTATCAGATATGTCAAACACTTTACAGAAAAAAGAATGGATCCAAAGATGAAAATCAGCAAAAAGAAAAACAAAGCTCTTTAAACCAGAGTGATTTATCTTGATCTCTTGATATATCTTGAATAAATATTCTGCTTTCTAAATTTGATGGTACAATGGAGTTCCCACATCCTTGAACCACACAAGATGTTAAATTCTAGAGCGTTGAGAGGAGAAACCAGAGTTTGCCATAGAGTATAGAATGTGAAAAGGCATGGACCACGCTCTGTGGTGATTGCGAGTCAACGTCTTTGTTTCCTTCTTATACTGTGATTTTCTGGGAGGTAAAACATGAAAACATCTCTCCTAAAACTAGGCAAATGAAACAAGGCAGGTTGACAAAATAATGCATACAGAATGAGTGAACACTAAATTTTTGTCTCTTTATTTTGTGTAAGACATAGTGAAAAGTATCAGCAGGGGGGAGGTTTATTTTCTAGAGTTTTGCGTTCTGAAAAAGGAAGCAAATGTTTCAAAAATACATAAATCTAATACAAATAAAATTGAATCAGTGCTATGAATAAGAGCCACTTGTGTGCCCTCTTGCCCCTGACAAATTCCAGTCTGTGGGAAATGTACTCCTTTCTCCCTAGGAAAATCACCTGCACATAACTAATTAGGACTTTAGCTTCTTATAACAGTGAAATATCAATGCAGGAATATTAAGTAGAAGATTGGAAAAGAGAATCCAGTTTCAGAAACATTTACTGGGTTAGAAATTTTAAAAAATAAGGTGGTAGTCATCTGCATAGAAAATATCTGCTTAAAAATAGATTCGATTGAGGTAGCAGAAATCTTTTACAAAACTTAGAGATATTTTAATAAAGTTCAAGAGGAAAAAAATTCAGTCATAATGACTAAACAAATTACATAAGAAGGTCTTATATAATCCATACATTAATTTAATCATATATCTGTATGGGCTGGTAATACATGACATGATCAAATTCTTGTCAATCTTCTCTTGGACCTTTTCAACATTATGCTGTAATCAAAGTTCTCTGGCATTTGGTGAGGAGGGGAGCACAATGGCAGAAGGGGGCATGTTTCCCATCATGAAAATCATTGTGTAGGTTTATAGCCAAATAATTTGCCTCCATATAGGGAGATATTTCCTTACAGAACTGTAAGGAAATAAGTCATTTTTAAACCATTAAGTCAAATTATCTTACTAAAATAAAATTACTAACATAAATCACTAATAGAGAATGGAACAGCATGAACTTAAGTTTCTTTATAAAACTTATAAATGGTATGTTTCATTCGTGTACATATTCCCAAAAATTGATCTTTCAAAATGATTTACTTTATATTCTCAATATTTTTTCTAAACATTTTGTACTAAATTTTATTAGAACATACTATTTTGTTGGTAAATTCTCTACTTCCTTTATTTTATTCCCTCCCTGGCTTTTAAAAATGGCATAAAATTATGAAATTTTATCATATTAAAGGAACCCTAAGCACTTAAATATTTCTCAATTATAATTTCACTTTTAACTTATTCTGGGAATCTGTAGGAGAGTACAAGTTATCACACAGTGGTACAGATATCAGCTTTCTCCCACTCAATGACTTTTTATGTGTTCATCCATAATTTATTTATAGAATTTAATTCTGGCATAGAAAAACGATTCGTCTGTTCTCTTAGCAGTAGCAGAATATATTCCATAAAATTAATGGATTGAGATTATTTCCCAAAATATCAACCTTAAAATGTTGTGCAGGAAAGTAAAGCAGAGAACATACTGTTCATTTGATGCTAATTTAGCTCATTCACCATACATGTACTTATTCTTCACAGTTATTTCACATTTGACATTGACTCACTCTGAATAACTACATCATTCCAAAACATTCTGAAGTCAGAACTGTTCTTAAAAGGGTAAGTCAATGTATATATTTAGTGCATTCAAAATAAATGAAATCCCTAAATTTTAATAACAAATGTAACACATGGAAAATAATAGATTTTTCTTTATTTCTGAATGTATATTGAAAAGAAATGCCACAGTTTTCTTTGCGATTATAGCGTAAATAGACAAAATAAGTACATCGAAAACATGCTGATTTCTGAGAAAGCTAACATATTAGATCATGTGCTTTAAACAAAATGACTGATATCCTTAAATCCAATATCTTCTTCTTTTCACACTCCTAACTTCTTTTTAAACTATTTGTCAGTAGCTCACAAAATTCAAATATTCATATATTTAATAGAGCAATTCTATTTCTATAAATAGATTTTACACATACATTCATACATATACATAAAATACCCAAACCAGTAGTTATACACACATGTATGTGTATATATATATGTGTGTGTTTGTGTGTGGGGGGGGGAGAGAGAGAGAGACAGAAACAGAGACAGAGACAGAGACAGAGACAGATGTTCCTTCTGCATTTCCTACTTTTCACTCTTACATACCACTCTCTACAGCTTCATTGCTAATTATTTTGTTTTTATCAATCATTTTGTCCTGCCTCTGCTCAGATATGCTATAGGCTTAGATAGACATATTTACAGAGATAGATATATCATCTCAATTGTACATACAACACTGCTACTTTTCACTATTATGTGTAGAACATCTCCTTTGAAACTGACTTGAAATTCAGCGCTGCTAATGTATGAGCATGCATTAATCCTTTCTGATTACTTACACACATTCATCGTTTATATGCTCAGTTCACATTTCAAACTTATAACTGATGGACATTTTTCTACCATAAAGCTCTTGTCAATCATTTTCCCTTATATAAAAATGTTACAATTCAGAATGGACACCATGTTTTGGAAACCTCAGTAGTTAGTATAGGGTACCACTCAAATGACTGGGAGAAGAGCTCAGTGGACACTGTCTCAGTGAAAACAATCTTGACTGGTGAAAACTATAAAAACAGCTGTAGTTTGCTGCCATTTCTCTAAGAACAAATAGCAAGTAGAGAAATATGCATTCAAGAATACATACTTAATTTCAGCAAAAAAGAGATTCTGTGTCATTTGAACCACAATCCACTTCAATTTTCTGTTCCCTTTCCCAGCCCATTGTTGCCACAGCTCTTCACTAGTCAGGTGTGAACTAAAGACCAGGCACTTTTCCCTCACTAATTACTAGTTTAAGGCTGTATTTTCACTCGAGGGCTTTAGTTTCACACTGGTAGAGGCAGGTTGCTGACATCTTTTAGCCTCAATTCTGAGATGTAGAAGCTCTATTTCAAGTAGATGTGGCCAAAAAGTCTTTGGTTTTCTTACTTCACTCACAGGGCAAAAGTTCTACACCAAGTACAGCAGGTTGAAAATGCTGAGCCCCAATTGTCTCTACTACATGTTGCTCATGAAGTAGAGGCTCCAGATTGGGAGAGGCAAGCCAAGAAGATCAGAAACTACCATCTTTTTGGCCAGTTCCCTGCTTAGAGAGCGAGAATGTCACTGAGCAGAGGTAGGCTGCTGTCCTCAACCTCAGCTACAGTACAGTAATGCACTAAGACTGTCTTTATTTGGAACAGAGAATGGGCAAGTTCATTGCTAAGGGAAACTAAGCTCTATGATCATAGCTCTATGATCCAAATACCAAGAAAATGATAGACCACATAGAAATTTAAAACAGAAAATACTAGGGAAAGAGAAAGTTAAAAAGAAACTTTTTGGGGTCTAACTCAAAGTGTAGCAACACCCTGGCTCTGCAAAGTTGCCCACATTTTACTGGATCCGATTATGGATAAATTTATGCTCCACAGTGTGGCCAAAAACAATACAGCATCTGCTCGCTATTAGTGGAGATTACCAGCTGAATGTGAAACAATAGACTGACCAGCAAGAAGCTTAAAGGGAGACCAGGGAAAAAACAATTTAAAGAGATCCAAAATAAAATCAGTACCACTCTGATGGTCGGAGAAATTGTGTGCAAGGCCAAGACTGAACTCTCTAGGGAACATCAAAGGAGACACACTGTGGGAGGAAATAAATTTCACAAATATAGTCCAGCAAAGTCACTAAATAAAGAACAAGCCCTAAAAATGTAAGTTGAATCAGTATTTAGAGTTAATATATTATCTAAAATGTCCAGTTATCAATGAAAAATTATGAGATATTTAGAAAATAAAAAGAAAGTAATTTGTTTTCAGAATAAAAGACACTGAATAGAAAGTATCTTCAGAGGGACCCAGATGTTCGACTTAGCAGACAAAATTGTTAAAGTAGCTATTATAACAATGTTCAAAGAAAGAAATATCACCATGCTTAAAGAACTTAAGAAGGGGGCTAGGCATGGTTCATGCCAGCGTTTGGAAGGCCAAGGTGGGAGAATCACTTGATCATAGAAGTTCAAGATCAACCTGAGTACCTTGATGAAACTTAATATATATTAAAAGTACAAGAAATTAGCCAGGCATGGTGGCATGCACCTGTAATTCTGGCTACTCAAGTGGCTGAGGTGGGAGGATTATTGGAGCCTGGGAAGTTGAGTCTACAGTGAGCCATAATCATCCCATTGAACTCCAGCCTGGGCAACAGGGGTGAAACCCTGTTTCAAAACAAAAAATAAAAAAGTTAAAAAGAATTAATTTAAGAAAGGTATGATGGCACTGACTTATCAAATAGAGAATACTTATAAAGAGATAGAAATTCTAAGAACTAAATTGAAGTTCTATAGTTGAGTTTTTATACCAACAAAAATGAGAATTTATGAGAGGAGCTCAATAACAGATTTAGGCTGTCAGGGGAGAGAATCAGTGAACACAAAGATAGATTCATAGTGACAAATTAGAAAAAAACAGAAGAGAAAAAAACTTAAAAAAAAATGAACAAAGCATTTAAGAAATACATAATGTAGTTAAGTAAATCAGCATATAAATAATGAGAGTGTAAGAAGGAGGAGAACAAATGAGAAGAAAATATATCCCAGGAAATAATGCCTTAAACTTCCTCAAATTTTATTAAAATCATTTTTCTAGACATGCAGGAAGCTCACTAACTTCAGGTTGGTGTATATAAAGAGATCAATGCCTCATTGTATCATCATCAAAATGTTGAAAGACAAAGATGAAATCTTGAAAAGAACAAGAGAAAAATAAGTAATCACATATAAGCGATAATGTATGAGATTATCATGTCTAAGATTAGTGAATGACCTCTCAAAACAACGAATGAATACTAGAAAGCAGTGGGATAATGTGTTTAAAGAATTTAGGGCCAGTGGACTATCCACCAAGAACCTTATATACAAGAAAATAATCTTCTCCATATAGAATAAAAACACAAATTCTCATTATCAATAATTTCTAAGATACCTTATTGCAAAGCAGATCCAATTTACAAAACAAATAAATAAATACAAACAATGTTTTGAGGCAGGAAGGAGGTAGCACCAGACACTAATGTCATTACACTGAAAATACAGAGCACTTGTTATGGGCTGAAATGTTGTACCCTCCAAAAATGTATATGTTGAAGTCCTAACCTCAGAATGTAATGGTATTTGGAGGTAGGATCTTTGAACTGGTAATAAAATTAAAAATAGATCATTAAGTCACATCCTAATAAAATATAACTGTTATCCTTACCAAAAGAGAAAATTTGGACACAGACATATACAGAAGGAAGACAATAAAAAGATACAGAGAAAAGCTAGGGAGAAGGACTCAGAACAGTTCTCTTTTTCTTTTGGCCCTTAAAAGAAACCAACATTGCCAACACCTTCATCTTAGACTTCTAATTTCCAGAGTAGAAAATATATTTTTAAACTCCAGAATAGAAAATAAATTTCTATGTTTAAGCCACTCAGACTGTGCTACCTTCCTACATGAGCCCAAGCAAATGTTAGTGCTGCTAAATGCAGTGCTTATAGAAGTGATTGTGTAGGTAATTACTAAATGTTATTTAATTGTGAAATAGAAATAGCAACTTTTGGGAGGCTCCCATTGAAAAAATATATAATAAACATGTGAATCTTTCATCAGCAATCAAGGTATCCAGGATCTCACGTCAGAACTGACTAAGGGGCTGGTGTGACCCACGGAGTGAAGAAGGAACAGTGTGGTGTAGCGGCTCACCTGAGAACCACACGGGGCAGGGGATCTCCCTACCCACAGACAAAGGAGGTGGTGAGTGAGTGTTCTACTCAACCAGGAAAACCATGCTTTTTCCATGGAACTGTGCAACCCATGGATCAAAAGATCCCATTCGTGAATGCACACCACCTGGGCTTTGTATCCCAACCTTGGAACATACAGATTCAACAGTCTTTCAGTGGGATCTGCTTAGTCCTACTTAACTCCCAGTGAGAGGGGCAACCGGCACCTAGGCTGCAGCTGCCTGCTGTCTAAGCCATTTGAGCTCCTTGAGGGATGAGCAGCAGCCAGCACTGGGACTCACAACTACCTAACATGCTAAGCTCCTTGGATGGGGAAGTGCGGTATCCATCTCTATAGCTCCAGGCTGTGCTTTTCCCCTGCTGGAGCCAGGGAGGCTAGAGGGCTTGGTCCCAACACTTGTCCCCAACAGCCACAACACACAAGCTGTGGCAGTCTATGGTGAGAATGCTTTTTCAGGCACTCTGATGCATCTTTTCTCATTGGGCAGGGACTCTCTGCAGGAACTCCAAGAACTCCAGCCAGAGGCTCAGGGTCAGAACCTAGATCTTCCTGGACCTGAGCCATTAAGGGGAAGGGAGGCCGCAGTCTCTGAGGACTACCATACTTAGCTGTTTCTCCTGGTAGTTCTGAGGAATCTGGGAAGCCCAGACGAGTAGGTTTCCCCACAGCAAGGCACACCCCATCCACCAAGGGACAAAGTGCTTCATTAAATGGGTCCTGTTCCTTGAGCCACCCAATTGAATGTGACTCTCCAACAAGGGTTGTCAGACACCTATACAGGAACAATTCTACTGACACCAGATTGGTGACCCTTGAGGTCAAAGGTCCCAGAATAAGAAGCAGGCACCCATGTTTGCTGTTCTCTAGCCTCCTTGAGTGACATCTCCAGGTGCAGAAGTGAGTCAGATGAATAGGGCCTGAAGTGAACCCCCAGCAAACTGCAGCAGCACTATAGAATAGGGATCTGATCATTGAAAGAAAAACAAACGAACAGAAAGCAACAACACCAGCATCATCATCAACAGCAACAAAGCCCTCATAAAAACCCCATCCAAGGGTCAGCAATCTCAGAGACCAAAACTAGACAAAGTCATGAAGATTAGAAAGAATCAATGAAAAAATGCTGAAAACCCAAAATACCAGAGTGCCTCTTATTTTTCAAATAATTGCAACGTTTCTCCATTAAGGGCACAGAACTGGATGAAGGATCAGATGGATGAATTGAAAGAAGTAGGCTTCAGAAGATGGGTAATTAAAAACTACACTGAGCTAAAGGAGCATGTTTTAAGCCAATGCAAATAAGCTAAGAACGTTGATAAAAGGGTAGAAAAATTGCCATCTAGAATAACCACTTTAGAGAGGAATATAAATGACCTGATGGAGCTGAGAAACCCAGTACAAGAACTTCCTGAAGCATACACAAATATCAATAATCAAATTGCCAAGCAGAAGAAAGCTTATCAGAGTTTGAGGATCACCTTGCTGAAATAAGCCATGCAGACAAGACTAGAGAAAAAAAAAAGAATGAAAAGGAATGAGGAACAAAACCTCCAGAAAATGGGGAACTTCATAAAAAGACCAAACCTATGACTGATTGGAGTACCAGAAGGAGACAGGGAGAATGGAAACAAACTGGAAAACACATTTCAGGATATTATCCGGGAGAACTTCCCCAACCCAGCAAGACAGGCCAACATACAAATTTAGGAAATACAGAGAACACCATTAAGATACTTCACAAGAAAATCAACACTAAGACACATAATTCTCCAAGGTTTAAACAAAGGAAAAACTGTTAAGAGCAGCCAGAAAGAAAAGTCATGTCACCTACAAAAGAAAGTCCATCAGACTAAGAGCAGACTCCTCAAAAGAAACTATACAAGCTAGAAGAGACTGGGGGCCAATATTCAACATTCTTAAAGAAAATAATTCAACCCAGAATTTCATAGGCAGCCAAACTGAGCTTCACAGCAAAAGAAAAACAAAATACTTTCCAGACAAGCAAATGCTAAGGTATTTTGTTATCACCAGGCCTGCCCTGCAAAAACTCCTGGAAGAAGCACTAAACATGGAAAGAGAAAGCTGGTACCAGCCACTGCAAAAAACACACCAATATATAAAGACAATGACACTATGAAGAAACTTCATCAACTAGTGTGCAAAATAACCAAATAATAGCATGGTGACAGGATCAAATTAACGCATAATACTGATTTTTTTTTTTTTTTGAGACAGAATCCTGCTCTGTCACCAAGGCTGGAGTGCAGTGGCAAGATCTTGGCTCACTCCAACCTCCATATCCCAGGTTCAAGCAATTCTCCTGCCTCAGCCTTCCAAGTAGCTGGGACCAAAGGTACATGTCACCATGCCCAGCTAATTTTCGTATTTTTAGTAGAGATGGGGTTTCACCATCTTAGCCAGGATGGTCTCGATCTCCTGATCTCATGATCTACCTCCTCCAGCTTCCCAAAGTGCTGGGATTACAGGCATGAGCCATCGTACTGGGCCAACGATACTAATCTTAAAGGTAAATGGGCTAAATATCCCAATTAAAAGACACAGATTGGCAAATTGGATAAGGAGTCACTATCCATTGATGTACTATATTCAGGAGACTCATCTCACATCCACAGACACACACAGAAGCTCAAAATAAAGGAATGGAAGAAAATTTACTAAGCAAATGAAAAGCAAAAAAAAAAAAAAAGCAAGGGTTGCAAAACTAGTCTCTGACGAAACAGATTTTAAATCAGCAAAGATCAAAAAAGACAAAGAATGGCATTTCATAATGGTAAAAGGAACAATTCACTAAAAAGAGCTAAGTATTCTAAATACATATGCACACAATACAGATGCACCCAAATTCATAAAACAAGTTCTTAGAGACCAACAAGAATACTTAAATTCCCACCCTGTACAAGTAGGAGACTTCAACTTCCCACTGTCAGTATTAGGCAGACCAATGACACAGAAAATTAAAAAGGGTATTCAGGACTTGAACTCAACTCTTAATCAATTGCTGCTCATAGACATCTACAGAACTTTCTACCCCATATACATTCTTTTCAGTGCAACATGGCACTTATCCTAAAGTTGACCGCATAGTTGGAAGTAAAACACTCCTCAGCAAAAGCAAAAGAACTGAAATCAGAACAAACACTCTCTCAGACCACAGTGCAATTAAATTAAAACTCGGGATTACAAAGCACACTCAAAACCACACAATTTCATGAAAATTGAACAACCTGCTCCCAAATGACTCCTGGGTAAATAATGAAATTAAGGCAAAAAAATCAATAATTTTTTTTAAAAAATGAGAACAAAAAAACAGCATACCAGAATCTCTGGACACAGCTAAAGCAGTGTTGGGGGTAATATTTACAGCACTAAATTCCCACATCAAAAATCTTAATATATTTCAAATTGACACCCTAACATTACAATGAAAAGAGACAGGCAGGGCCGGGCGCGGTGGCTCACGCCTGTAATCCCAGCACTTTGGGAGGCCGAGGCAGGTGGATCACGAGGTCAAGAGATCGAGACCATCCTGGTCAACATGGTGAAACCCCATCTCTACTAAAAAATACAAGAAAAATTAGCTGGGTGTGGTGGCGTGCGCCTGTAGTCCCAGCTACTCGGGAGGCTGAGGCAGGAGAATTGCTTGAACCCGGGCGGCGGAGGTTGCAGTGAGCCGAGGTCGCACCACTGCACTCCAGCCTGGTGCCTGGTGACGGAGTGAGACTCTGTCT
>PVKV010006535.1:0-16314 GCA_004027835.1 Alouatta palliata
GTGATTCCTTGAAGAAGAAGAGGTGTTCTGGTCTTTGGTGGTTTCACCTTTTTTGCGCTGGTTTTTTCCCATCTTTGTGGATTTACCTGGCTGTTGTGTCAGAGAGCTTCTTGATGAGGTCGCTTGCCTGCCTGTGGGGGCGCTACTGGGTTTCTAGGGACTCCTTCAGGTTACTAGGGAAGCTTCCTGTGTCTTTTTTATTTATGCTGGGAGATTAGGCCCACTTCTTGAGCTGACCTGTAGGCGCTGCTGGGTTGTCAATTATGTATGCATGTGTGTGTGTATATATATATATATATATATATGGTTAAATATGCTTATGTACACGTATGCTTATATATACTTATATATAAGTATAATAAATGACAGCAATGATATGAGAAACAGGGGAGATGAATTAGGATTATTTTGTTATTATAAGGTACTTATGCTACCCGTGAAATGGTAGAATGTGACTTGAAAGTGGACTTGGATTACTTGTAAACGTATATAGCTAACTCTAAGGCAACCACTTTAAAAAGTAAAATAAAAGTACAACTGATATGCTAAGAAATTGAAATATATGTAATGCTTACTTAAAACTACAAAATGCAGATAAAGAGTGGAAAGCAAAAATAGGAACAAAAAACAAGGGTAACAAAAAATAGCTTTAAAATCATGTATATGTATATGATTTATACATATGATATTTAAAACTATTTTGTATATATAGTAAAATTATATATATGTAAAGTATATATATATAGTTTATATATATACTTTATGTATACATACTTTATATATATATTACTTTATATATATATATATATATATATATATATATATATATATATATATCTCCAGGCAAAGTGGCTCACATTTGTAATTCCAGCAATTGCAGCACTTCGGAAAGCCAAGGAAGGGAGATCACTGAGCCCAGTAGTTTGAGACCAGTCTGGGCAACAAAGCAAGACCTCCATCTCTATAATCCAACTATATTAATAATCACTTTGAATGTAAACGGTCTAATGAACTAATTAAAAGACAGAGATTATCAGAGTGGATCAAAAAACAAGACCTGAATAAACATTGTCTTTAAGAAACCCACCTTTAATATAAAAACACATGTCAATTAAATGTAAATGGATAAAGACATACCATCTGAATGCTAGCCAAAATAAAGTAGAAGAAGCTATATTAATTTCAGACAGAGCAGACTTCACAGCAAGGAAAGTTATCAGAGACAAAGAAGGACATGATGCAATAGTAAAGGGGTCAATTCTCTTAGAAGACATAGCAATCCTTAACATGTATGTACCTAACAACAGAGTATCAAAATACATGAAACAAAAATTGATAGACCTTCAAAGAGAAATAGATGAATTCACTATTATAGATCAAGTCTTCAACATCCCTTTATCAGAAACAGACAGTTCCAGTAGGCAAAAAAATCAGTAAGTACATAGTTGAACTCAACAACACCATCAATCAATTGGATATAATGGATATTTATAGACAACTTCATCCAACAACAGCAGAATACACAGTTTCTCAAGCTACATGAAACTTTTACCAACATAGATCATGTACTAGGCCAAGAAGCCTACCTTAACACATTTAAAAGAATAGAAATTATACAATGTCTGCTCTCAGATCACAATGGAATTAAACTAAAAATAACAGAAAGATAGCCGGAAATTTTAAAAATACTTGGTGATTAAACAACCACTTCTATAACACATGAGTCAAGACCTCTCAAGAGAAATGTAAAAATATTCTGAACTAAATGAAAATTAAAACACACATCAAAATTTGTATAATAAAAACAATGAAAATTTCCAGCATTGAATGCATAAATTAGAAAAAAGAAAGATCTGAAATCAACAATCTAAGCCCCCACCTTAGGGATCACCTGTGGTTGCGAGTTTAAGACAAGCCTGGCCAACATGATGAAACCCCATCTCTACTAAAAAGACAAAAATTAGCCAGGTGAGGTGGCATGCTCCTGCAGTCCCAGCTACTCAGGAGGCTGAGGCAGGACAATCACTTGAACCCAGGAGGCAGAGGTTGCAGTGAGCCAATATCATGCCACTGCACTCCAGCCTGGGTGACAGAGCCAGACTCCATCTCCATAAGCTTCCACCTTAGGACACTAGAAAAAGAAAAGCAAATTAAGTTCAGAGTAAGCAGAAGAAAAGAAATAACAAAATTTAGAGCAGAAATTAATGAAATTTGAAACAAGAAATCAATAAAACCAAAAGGTGTTTCTTTGAAAAGATCAATAAAATCAATAAGTCTCTGTCTAGGCTAAGAAAAAAAGAGAGAGGGTACAAATCAACAATGTCGGAAATGAAAGAGGGGCCATCACTGTAGATCTCATGACATTAAAAGGATAATAAAGGAATGCTATGAACGACTCTATACCCTCAAATTTGATAACATAGATGAAATTAAACAATTCCTTGAAAGACACAATTTGCCAAAACACACAAGAAAAAATAGCCAAACTAAATAAGCCTCTATCTTTTAAAGAAATTGAAACAAGAATAGCTTTCTAAAACAGAAAGCAGCAGGCCTAGATAATTTCACTGCTGAATTTTACCAGAGAATTCAGAGAGAAATTGTAACAATTCTCCATAATCTCTTTTATAAAATAGGAAAGAGAGGCTGGGCGTGGTGGCTCACGCCTGCAATCCCAGCACTTTGGGAGACCAAGGTGGACAGATCACCTGAGGTCAGGAGTTCAAGACCAGTTTGGCCAACATGGTGAATCCATCTCTACTAAAAGTACAAAAATTAGCCAGGCCTGGTGGTAGGCTCGTGTAATCCCAGCTACTTTGGAGGCTGAGGCAGGAGAATTGCTTGAACATGGGGGGTGGAGGTTGCAGTGAGCCAACATCATGCCACTGCACTCCAGCCTGGGTGACAGAGTGAGACTCCATCTCAAAAAAAAAGAAAAGAAAATAGTAAAGAGAATAGTATAGTTCCTTACTCGTTTTATGAAGTTAATATTACCTTAATACTAAAAACAAAGACGTTATAAGAGAAAAAAATATACAGACCAATATCTCTCATAGGCATAGATGCAAAAATCCTCAATAAACTATTAGCAAATCAAATCCAACGAAGTATAGAAAGAATTATACATTAGCCAGCGGTGATGTGCCTGTAATCCCAGCTTCTTGGGAGGCTGAGGCAGAGAATTGCTTGAACCTGGGAGGCAGAGTTCAGTGAGCCAAGACTGCACCACTGCACTCCAGCCTGGGCAACAGAGCAAGACTCTGTCTCAAAAAAAAAAAAAATTATTATACACCGTGACCAAGTGGGGTTTGTCCCAAGTATACAAGACTGGTTCAATATTTGAAAATTGGCTAATGTAATATAACATCAGCAGGCTAAACAAGAAATACTACATGATCATATTGATAGATGCAGAAAAAGTATTTGACAAAATCCAACACTGTTTATGATTTTAAAAACTCTCAGTAAACTAGAAATATAAGTGAACTTCTTCCACTTGGTAAATAATATCTACAAATAACCCTCCACAACTAGCAGCATAATTAATAGTAAGAAACTCAAAGTTTTCCACTAAGATCAAGAACAATGCAAAGATGTCTCCTGTACCACCGCTTTTCAACATCATCCTGGAAGCCCTACTTAATGCAGTAAAACAAGGAAAGGAAATAAAAGGTACACTGATTGTGAAGAAAAAATAAAACTGTCTTTTTTCATGGATGGAATGATCACCTATGTAGAAAATATGAAAGAATCAACAGAAAAACTCCAGGAACTAATAAGGGATGATCGCATGGTTGCAGGACACAAGATTACTACACAAAAGTCAATCATTTTCCTTATAAAAGCAATGAACAAGTGGAATTTGAAATTAAAAATGTAATATCATTTATATTACCACCGCAAAAACAAAATGCTTTGGTATAAATCTAACAAAATGTGTACAAGATCTTTGCCAGAAAAACTACAAAACTCTGATGAAAGAAATAAAAGAAGAACTAAATAAATGAAGAGATATTCTGTGTTCATGCATAGAAAGACTCAATATTGTCAGGATGTCAGTTTTTTCCATCTTTGGAATTTAATGCAAGCAAGTTATTTTCTGGATATTGACAAACTGATTCTGAGGTTTATATGGAGAAGCAAGCAAACAAACAAAAACAGAATAGCCAGCACAATATTGAAGAAGAAGAACAAAATTAGAGAACTGACACCACTTGGTTTTGACTTACTATAAAGCTATAGTAATCAAGACAGTGTGGTATTGGCAAAAGAATAAACAGATAAATGAAATAGAGTCACATAAATATAATCAACTTATCTTTGAGAAAGGAACAAAAGTGATACAATGAAGAAAAGATAGTCTTTTCAACAAATTGTCCTGGTACAATTGAACATCCATTAAAAAATGAATCTAGATCTTAGGCCATTCACAAAGTTTATCTCAAAATACTTCACAATGCAAAACTATAAAACTCCTAGAAGATAACAAGAGGAAATCTGTATGACCCAGGGTTTAGTGATGACTTCAGGATACAACACCAAAGGCATGATCTGTGAAATAAATAATTTATAAGTGGGACTTCACTATAATTTAAAATTTCTGCTCTATGAAAGACACTGTCAAGAGAATAAAAAGAGAATACACAGATGGGAGAAAATATTTGCAGAAGATATATATGATTTTTAAAATTGTTACCTAAAATACATAAAGCACTCTTAAAATCCAACAATTAAAAGAAATTTTTTTTTTTTTTTTTTTGAGACAGAGTCTCACTCCGTCACCAGGCGCCAGGCTGGAGTGCAGTGGCGCGACCTCGGCTCACTGCAACCTCCGCCGCCCGGGTTCAAGCAATTCTCCTGCCTCAGCCTCCCAAGTAGCTGGGACTACAGGCACACGCCACCAAGCCCAGCTAATTTTTTTTTATTTTTAGTAGAGACGCGGTTTCACACCATGCTGACCAGGATGGTCTCGATCTCTTGACCTCGTGATCTGCCCGCCTTGGCCTCCCAAAGTGCTGGGATTACAGGTGTGAGCCACTGTGCCCGGCTAAAAGAAATTAAATGTGGACTAAAGACCTTAGCAGACATTTCCCCAAGGAAGATATGCAGATATACATGTATCCAACAACATAGTATCATACAGTGTAGTTTCATTGCCCTACAAATCCTCTATGCTCTGCCTTCTCATCCTTCTTTTCCCTCTAATCCCTGGCAATCATTAACCTTTTTACTGTCTCCATGGTTTTGCTTTTTCCATATGGTCATACAGCTGAAATCATACAGTATGTAGCCTTTCAGAATGACTTCACTAAGTAATATGCACTTATGTTTCTTCCATGTATTTTCATGGCTTAATAGCTCATTTCTTTTTAGCACTGAATGGTCTTCCATTGTCCAGATAAGCACATGAAAAGATATTTCACATCCATATGTCACCAGAGCAATGCAAATTACAATAATAGGATTCCACTACACATCTATATGGCCAAAATCCAGAACACTGAAAACACCAAATCATGGTGACAATGTGGAGCAACAGAAACTCTCATCCACTGCTGGCAAGAATGCAAAATAGTACAGCCACACTGAAAGACAGTTTGAGAGTTCTTAGAAAACCAAACATACTCTTACTACATAATCCAGCAATTTCATCCCTTGATGTTTACCCAAGAGTTGAAAACTTAGGGCCACACAAAAATGTGTATATGGATATTTACAGCAGCTTTATTAATAATTGCCGAAAGTTGGAAGCAACCAAGAAGTCCTTCAGTAGGTGAATAGATAATAAGCTGTGATATATCTAGACTTGGAATATTATTCAATTCTAAAAAGAAATGAGCTATCAAATCATAAAAAGACATGGAGGAACATTAAATGTACATTATTAAATGCAAGCCATCTGAAAAGGCTGTATGATTCCAACTATATGATATTCTGGAAAAGGCAAAACCATGTAGACAGTAGAAAAATCAGTGGTTGCTGGGGGTTAGAAAGGAAAGAGGGATGAGTAGACAGAGCATAGAGGATTTTTAGGACAGTAAAACTATGCCGTGTGATACTATAATGGTGGATACATGCCATTACACAATTGTCCAAACCCATAGAATGTATAAAACCAAGCATGAACCCTATGTAAACTATGGACTTTAGGTAATAATGATGTGTCAATGTAAGTCCATGGATTGTAACAAATATAGCACTATAAGGGGCAGTGAGTATGATAACAATACAGGGAATTATACATGTGGGGAGGGCAGGGGTACATGGGAATCACTGTACCTTCTGCTCAATTTTGTTATGAACCTAAAACTACTCTAAAAAATAAAACCTACTTTAAAACATGTACACACACACACGCACACACACACACACACACACATATATATATAAACCAATTTTTTAAAAAATCAGGTTAGGCTGAGCACAGTGGCTCAAGCCTATAAACCCAGCACTTTAGAAGGTTGAGGCAGGAGAATCACTTGAGTCCAGGAGTTCAAGACTAGCCTGGGCAACCCAGGAAGACCCTGTTTCTACTAAAAACTAATTTTTTTTTTAATTAGCTAGGTATGGTGGCTGATTTGGTCCTAGCTACTCAGGTGGCTGAGGTGGGAGGATTGCTTGGGCCTTGGAGGTCAAGCTTCAGTGAACCATGATGATGCCACCACACTCCAGCCTGAGCAACAGAGAACAACCCGGTCTCAAAAAAAAAATAAAATAAATTAGTGAAGACCTCAGAATACTGATGATAAACAGGGGGAATAAATCTAGCTCACAGAATAAAAGTCTAAATAAATTAAAGCAAAAAATGATAATGATATCTTCAAAGGAACAAATGTAGCTAATCCAAATCTTGCAGTTTTAAAGCATTACATTTATACTCTATGGTCCTTTAGAATGGCATCCAGCTTACCAAAGAGAGACTGCCTCTCTACACGCCAAATTACAACACTAAGGCAGATTGAGGGAGAAATATAATCAACCATTTGTTGATTATTTATTTTTTAATCATGTCCTCAAGCATGTACAGATGTAAGAAAGCATGTGGCCTCAGACTGGAGCTGTTTGCAAACAGCAGGATTGCCTGGCCCAAGAAATGGCGCTTGCTGTGTGATGAAAGCCCCCCTTCTAAAACCGTGTTTGGTTAGCACCTATGCCCTGCTGAAATTGGCATAGCACATTCTCTGTGGGCATGCTGCCAGCCTAACAGATGGGCCTGAATGTAACCCTGCCAGAGAATCAGTGTGTGCAATGAGTTTACAACTGTGGTTAGACTCCTTTCCAAGGATGTTGCATCTACTTAGACTGCCCAGCAAAAATTTATGACTTTCATGTCTTCAAATGGCATTAATGAATACGTAAATAATTCTCTAAATCAGTAGTTCTCAAACTGTGGTTCCCTGGACCAGCAGCACCAGCACCATGTAGGAAATCACTAGAAATGCAAATTCTCAGGCCCTACCTTTAACCTGCTGAATCAGAAACTCTTGGGGTAGGCCCAGCAACACATGGTTTAACAAGCCCACCAGGTGATTCTAGTGCAGCTAAAGTCTGAGAACCACTGCACTAAACCACTGGTTCCCAAACATTAGAATTATTTGAGAAATGTTTTAAAATACTGATGCCTATGCATCAGTTCCAGAGATTTCAATTTAATTGGCATATGACACAGCCTAGGCATCAAGAATTGTAAAATGTCCACAGGTGACTCTAATGTGCAGCAAAGTTTGAGAAGCACCATTCTAGTTCATCAGAATACCTAGCAGAAGCTTTGAGAAGAAATGCTTCAGATCTTCCTAAATGCAGATAAATCTTTACTGAAACAGCATATGTATAGATCTTTGCTTACATAATTCTTTGATGGATGGATCACTTTATTTTAAGCCCTGAGATATAATAAAGTTTATATAAAATCTGGCTTTTAGCAAAGTTCTGTGTGTTCTGTGGGTCACTTACCTTCAAGTTTACCCTTTCTCACAGTACTATATTTAAGTTTGCTTCTGATTTCAGTGTACTCTTTTCATCTCATTGAACTGGACACCTTCTAATGTAATATCCTAAACCCCTATTCTACTTGTATCCTGCTCCTCGTGTCTTCTTCCCAGCCAAGGAGAGACCTGATATCAAAATATTTAAACTTCAAACAATCTAAATTGAGATAATTAAAAGCAAAAAAAAAATGGCTCTTTAAGCCACAAGGTTATCCAGCATATTTGGTATTCATAAGTATTTGAATAAGAAGACAAGAGGAGGAAAACCTGATATATCAACTAATTTGCTAGGTTTTCCCAACCCATTTCACATCAAAGCACACATAGAAATGATAATATTTACACAATCCACTGGAGTGAATGGGAGAGGCTGCTGACCACCTGGCTGCTTTAAGGCCAAGAGATCAAAAATTCACATACCAAATTCACTGTTGGGAACTAATGAATATTCAGATACACAAATGAAATGTTAATATAGTTTTGTGAAAAATGAAATGTAACAAATATCTGTTTCCTTTCAGCTGTTCGGCAACAAATCTATTTTAACGTGACAATGATGGTCCTTTATAATACTACTGACACTGCTAAGGTTCAGCTTGATGCTGATAAGAAACAATGAAGTGAGAAGTGACTAGAATTAGCTTCTTCCAGTAGAGTCACTCAGTTATGTCACTTGCCAGCTATGTGACCTTGAGAAAGTAATTTTATGTATGTATGTATGTATGTATGTATGTATTTATTTGTTTAAAGATGGGGTTTCACCATATTGGCCAGGCTGGTCTTGAACTCCTGACCTCAGGTGATCCACCCACCTCGGCCTCCCAAAGTGCTAGGATTACAGGCGTAAGCCACCGCACCTGGCTTGAGCAAGTAATTTAAACATGTTGTACTTTAATTTACCTAACTACAAAATGCAGAAATGATAATACCTGCCTCATAAGATTAAGAAATTTTTTGTTGGCCAGGTGTAGTGGCTCATGCCTGTAATCTCAGCACTTTGGGAGGCTGAGGCGGGTAGATTGCTTGAGCTCAGGAGTTCAAGACCAGGTTGGGCAACATGACAAAACACTGTCTTTACAAAAAATATTTAAAAAAAAACAAATTTTTTTAAACAGAAATTTTTTGTAATTTTTCTTTTATTAATATATAATGGTTATATACATGGGGAATGTGATATTTTGATACATGTATACAGCATGTAATGAACAAATCAGAGTAATTGTGACATCCATCACCCCATCATTTATCATTTCTTAGTGTTGGGAACATTTCAGATCTTCTCTTCCAGCTATTTTGAAATATACAATAAATTCTTAACTATAGTTGCCTTACTGTGCCATCGAACACTAAAATTTACCTCTTCCATCAAATTGTATTTTTGTACGCATTAATCAATTTCTCTTCAACCCTACTTCCCCCTACCTTTCCAGCCTCTGATAACCACCATTCCATTGACTACATGATATCAATTTTTAGGCTCCCACATGTGAGAGAGCAGATGCAAATACGTCTTTCTGTGCCTAGCTTATTTCACTTCACATAATGTCTCCCACTTCCATCTATGTTGCTGCAAATGATAGGACTTTATTCTTTTTATGGCTTCATATATTCCATCATATATACCATATTTTCTTCATTCATCCATTGATGGACACTAGGGTTGACTCCATATCTTGGCTATTGTGAATAGTGCTGCAATAAACATGGGAGTGCAGACATCTTTTTGATATACTGATTTCCTTTCTTTTGTATATATACCCAGCAGTGAGATTGCTGAATCATATGGTAGTTCTATTTTCAGTTTTTTGAGGATGCTATAAAAATTAAATAATATACAAAAGCACATGGTAAGTCATGACTAAGTGGTGGCTGTTCTTATTAACATTGATTACACTTAATTATTGCATTGGTGGACCTATTGCTAGCCCATAACTTCATTTCCCTTATCTCCATCTCCCCTGACTCTCTGACGATGGATCTACTGAAGGAATGGACATTCAACCATTCTTTTTTTTTTTTTCACTATTGTTGTAAAATGAGTCATTCAGCCATTCTAACAGATGGACAGAACAGGGTACCAGCAAAGTCCAGGGAAGTTGTGAGACATGCTTCTGCAGTTGCCTGACTATACACAATAAATAGACTACACTTTCCAGGCTGTTTGGGATAACTCTAGCTCCCCAAAAACTCTGGACAGTGGCTTTTTCACTTACAGGCTTGTCATATAAATAAATCTTAGCCATTCAATATCTATATTATTCATTCAAAAAGAATTCTGCACAATTTCAAAAAGATCAAAAGTAGAATAATGGTCCAGGGACTGTAAGGAGTGAAGACTTACTGTTTAATGGATACAGAATTTCAGTTTGGGATGACAAAAACGTTATGGAGAAGGATGGTGGTGATGGTTGGAGAACAATGTGAATATACTTAATGCTAATGAACTGTATACTTAAAAATGGTTAACATAGTAAATTTTATGTTATATATATTTTACTACTATTTTTTAAAGGGACTCTGAAGACAGGAAACAGGAATATTATTCTCTCATATTACTCCTAGTCTAGCTAGTTACTTAGGTTGGGAACGGACAGATATTCACTCAAGTTTCCACAAGTAATGGCTGTTTATTGCAAGACTTAAGATGGAAGCCAGGATCTCACGGTGATCAATGAGAAGGGACCAGAACTGGAACAGAAACTGGGACTGTACCAAAGAACCCTCAGGAGCAAGAGCTGTGAACCTTTCCTCAAGAGAGCCACCAGAAACATGGCTCAGCCTCCTCCTGTCCCTGCTTCTCTTCACATCTCTTCTTGCTAAAGACTAAATCCGTCTTCCTCATCTTTTCTTTTTCTGGTAGCTTCAGCTTTTTGTCTCACTTTCTTCAAGGCTTAGCTTCCTCATAATCTGGCTTTGCTCTTGGCTATATATACACATACACACATATATATATATTCTATACTATACACCCACTATACATCCTTTCATATCAGTTTCTACTATGACTCATCTCATATTCTGTATCCAGAATCAGATTCTCATAGGTGAGCATATGATTGGTCCAACTTGTTTCTTATTGAACAGCTTTTTGAGCCAAATCACCCCATGAGCTGCTCTCATCTGTACTTTGGCTCCCTCTAGTCTAAGCGGCCATATTAAAGGCAGATTTATATGGTTTAAAACATGGCCACCTTCAACTGCCTCTTTAGCAGCAGCGGTGGATATAAAAGACTGTGATAGCCATGTCCCATACAATCTTGTTTGCTCTATCTTCTCTCCTTATGCTCTAGAATAATAACCCCTCTCTAGGCAAAGCCACGCCAACTACATCTGGGTCAGTGGCATTTTAGACATTAGTATACATCAAGAGGACCTCTACTATCAGATAGAGCTAAAGACCAAGTGGCTGGCCTGGAGATTACATCAGCAGCAGCATTGGAGATTGCCAACACATATCCATATCAAAAAGCATGTTTCAGGTGAGACCACAATGCAAAACCATTTCAAAACACTTAGCTTGATTTTATAGCAAAATTTTTACCCCTACTGGTTAATCATTATGTTCCTAATTTTGGCATAGCATAAATCCAAAAAAATCCTCTGGACAAATATATAATTTTAAATCAGCAAATTATTATTCATTGTTGGTCATTAAACCCTAACATATATCTAGCACATTTGGCCTGTAGTAATTGTATTAATTATTGATGTTTTAAATCACAGAAAATAGTTTATCATGTGGGCAACAAACTAAATAAAACATCCCTCAAACTTGGAGATATGGGGAACTATTTCTTGAGACATCAGATCAATCAGACTGTCTGAGTCCCGTAGAGCAGACTGAATGTCAGCTGGCTCAATCCAGCTCTGCCAGGCTTGAAGCTTCTAGGTAGAACAGGCAGGAAAGCTGCATTGTGGGTGCCCCCAAGTGGGTACAATTTGATGTGCACGCTGAGGATTTTCTCTCCAGCTCCTCTAGCATTTGGTCATGTCTGGGAAGTGATTTTAAAGACGGAGAAAAGCTAAAAAGCTTGTATGTTTTATAATATACATCTCTCATACTATCAACTGAAGCAATATTTAATGTTTCAGTCTACCACAGAGCATTTATTTTCAAGTTATGCTGCCATTAACGTGTGGAGTAGAAAAAGCAAGTTTAGTGTCAGGCAGAACTTGACTTTGCACACTGGCTCAGCACCTTACTAGCTGAGAAGGTGGGAAGGCCTTGGGAAATTCATTTTACCTCCCTAATCTATAGTTGTCTCATTTTAAAAATAAATTCAGGAGTATTGGAAAGGAAATTTACCTCATAGGGTTATTTATTGGTTAAGGCAATAGTGTAATATGATCAGTGTGCAGCACATTGTAAGTGCTCAATAAATATGATTTATTGTTGTTTATACATAATATTGTTAGGTATATATTTTATAAATTTAAAATAAAAATATTTATTGAGATATACAGATATATTAAAGTTCTAGAAAGTTCTCCATACTTTTTCAATAAATTCCTTTCTACTTAAATCAGCCACAGGCAATTTCTATTATTTACAACTAATAACTGGGCAATACATATGATCATAGCAGACAAAAAGTATGCAGTTGACCTGTATTCTTCAAAAATGTCGATGTGGCTGGGCCCAGTGGCTCATGCCTATAATCCCAGCACATTGGGGAAAAAAAGGTGAGAGGACCACTTGAGGCCAAGAGTTCAAGACTAGCCTGGGCAACAAAGAGAGACCCCATCTCTACAAAAATAAAATAAAAATTGGTCAGGTGTGGTGGTGCATGTCTGTAGTCCTAGCAATTTGGGAGGCTAAGGTGAGAGGATCACTTGAGCCCAGGATTTTGAGGCTGCAGTCGGATATGATTGCACCACTGCACTACAGCTTGGACAAGAGAGTGAGACCCTTTCTCCAAAAGAAAATAATCATGAGAGATAAAGAAAGGCTAAAAAATGTTCTAACAGCTGGGTATGGTGGCTCACACCTGTAATCCTAGCACTTAGAGAGGCCGAGGCAGGCGGATCACGAGGTCAGGAGATCGAGACCATCCTGGCTAACACAGTGAAATCCCATCTCTACTAAAAACACAAAAAAATTAGCCAGGCATGGTGGCACACAACTGTAGTCCCAGTTACTCGAGAGGCTGAGGCAGGAGAATTGCTTAAACGCAGGAGGTGGAGGTTGCAGTGAGCCAAGATCGTGCCACTACACTCCAGCCTGGGCAACACAGTGAGACTTCATCTCAAAAAAAAAAATGTTCTAGTTTACAATAGACTAAAGAGACACAACAATAAATGCAATATGTAATTTTGGACTGGATCCTATATTACAGGGGAAAAATTCTATAAAGAACCTTATTGGAATAATTGATGAAATTGGACTATGAACTGCAGACTAAGTAAAAGTTTTATATCAACGTTAAATTCCCTGAATTTGATAACTGTACTGTGGCTATACAAGAGAATCTCCTTGTTTTGAGAAAGTATGCACAGAAATATTAAGGAGCATGATGCAGGCAACCTACTTTCAAATGGCTTAGAAAAGTAATTAACATACCTATAAAATGTCTTTGTGCAAATGTGTATAGATGACAGACACATAGATGTTTATATATATAGTTAATACCATACGTGTGTGTGTGCGCGCATGTGCAGGAACAATCAGAAAGAGAGTATTAAAAAGCATAGAAAATGGCAAAATGTATTGAATCAGCATAAAAACAAATAGGAATTCTCAGCATACTTCTTGTAACTTTTCATTGTTTAAAATTTTAAGTTTAAAAATCAAAGTTTAAAATGTACATAAAGAAATGTAAAAGATTGTGAAGTAGCCCCTGAAAAAAATCAGCTAATCATCCAGAACTTCAAGACAAACACACAAAATTTTTGCAAATTCTTTAGCAAATAATTATGTTAAAGGAATTTCTACTCTCTACATAACATTGAAATATAACAACTAATTCTTTTTGAAAATTGAGAATTAAAACATAAATGCTTTTCATGAGCAAGAAAAATTATGAGCTACCAGAGCTCAAAGGAACCTTAGAGATTACTTAATCCAGCTTTCTTTCGAAGACAGAAAATCATCTAAATTCCCTTAAGGACATATCACCCTATCTTACTCTGTGAGATAATCACTCTGCACTAATTACTTGATGGTTTAAAATTACATATGACTCATTACTCTGAAAACTAGTAAATAAAAGGAAAAACTCAGCAATTTATTCTGGCTTTTTGGTTCTAATTGTATTTCAGGTTAACAAAAATCATTGATAAAGGAAAGTTCTTCTTTGTAAAATAATTCCAGCTAAGAGATGAAGAAGAAATAATAGAAAAAGAATATTGTCATTTTTTAATTTCAGTGAAATAATGGATCTAGACAGTAATCATTAATGGCCACTAAAATCACTAAGTGAAAAGCTGACAGGAATTATAACAAACAAATCAGACTGACCTCGCTGATTAATTTTAACATCACAAAAAAAGACAATCAGATGTTATGTGTCTCCTAAATGGTGCACATAGGAAGTACACAACATCACCTGTGAATACCATTTGAAGAAAGCAAAAATCCAAATCAGACCAAGCCTGTAGCTCTAACTACTAATTTACAGGATATACAGGGTCTAGATGAACATGTTTAGTAATATTATGAGGATAAAATTAGCAAAATCCAGAATGTGGGAAACAGCATGACAAAAAAAATTTAGTTTGTTCAACTAATCAATTTGAAAGAGGAGGAAGGGAGAATCTAGAGATTAAAAGAGACTTAAAGGACATATGACTAATTATAATTTATAGACTCATTCAGATCTTATTAGACAATCAGAGATATCTTAACACTAGCTGGATATTTTATAATATTAACAAATTGTTAAATATTTAAGGTGTGATAGTGGTATTGTGGTTATGTTTTTCAGAAAGGAGTCGTTATGAAAACCACACTTAAACATTTATAACTTAAATATCATGATTTCTGGAATGTGTTTCCAAAAAAACATGAGGTAGTAAGGAAATGATGTGGAGGAGAAGAAGAAAAGAAGACACAAGATTGACCATGTGGTGATAAGTGCTGACCCTGGGAGACAGGTGGGAATTTATTATACTATTTCCTTTTTTAAAAATATGTTTTTAATTTCCATTATAAAATTGTAATATTATTTTTAAAGATTAAGGTAACTTTGTTTACTGAAATTGAAATACTAATATATATGAGTTGAAAAATCAAGGTTGATTGAGGTAGCTCTGTGCTCTGTTTACTGAAATTGAAATACTAATATATATTAGTTTAAAAACACTTTTTATTATGGTAAAATATACATAATATAAAAGTTATCATTTTAACCATTTTTAAGTGTACAGTTCAGTTGCATTAAATGCATTCACATGTTGTACAAACATCACCACTATTCATTTGAAAGATGAACTTTTCATCTTCCCAAGCAGAAATTCTGTGGCCATTAAGCAATAATTCCCAATTTCCCCTGGCCCCAGGCCCTGGGAACCTCTTATTTTACTTTCTGTCTTTATGAATTTGCTAACCCTAAACATGCCACACAAGTAGATTCATATACTATTTATCCTTTTGAATCTGGATATTTCACTTAGCATGTTTTCAAAGATCATCCATGTTGTAACATACATAAGAATTGTACTCCTTTTTAAGGCTGAATAATATTCTATTGCATGTATATACCATATTTTGTTTATTTTTTTGTTGATGAACATGTGGTTTGTTTCCACCTTTTGGTTACTGTAAATAATGGTACATGAACACTGATGTACAAGTATCTGTTTGGGTCACTGCTTTCACTTCTTTTGAGTTTATACCTAGAAATGGAAATGCTGAATCATATGGTAATTCTGTGTTTAGTTTTCTGAGGAAAAGTTAAACACAGAATTATACGGTTTTCAAATAATGCTCTTTTCAAACAATGACTATACTGTTTTCAAACAATGACTGCCATTTTACATTCCCAACGGCAAAAAACAAGGGTACTAGTTTCTCCACCTCCTCACCAACACTTATTTTTCTTTTTTTTTTTTAATACCAGCCATCCTAATGGGTGTGAAGTGGTATTTCATTGTGACTTTGATTTGCATTTTCCTAATGACTAGTGATGTGGTCTTTTCATGTGCTTATGGCCCATTTGTATATCTTGTTTGGAGAAGCATCTATTCAAGGCCTTTGTCCATTTTTAAATTGGGATATTTTGGTTCTTGTTGAGTTGTCAGAATTCTTTACATATTCTGGATATTTGTACTTTATCAGATATACAAATATTTTTCACCATTCTGTGTATTGCCTTTTCACTCTCTTAAG
>PVKV010006535.1:16414-57392 GCA_004027835.1 Alouatta palliata
CTTTGGGAGGCCGAGGCAGGTGGATCACGAGGTCAAGAGATCGAGACCATCCTGGCCAACATGGTGAAACCCCGTCTCTACTAAAAATACCAAAATTAGCTGGGCGTGGTGGCGTGCGCCTGTAGTCCTAGTTACTCGGGAGGCTGAGGCAGGAGAATTGCTTGAACCCAGGAGGCGGAGGTTGCAGTGAGCAATGATTGTGCCACTGTACTCCAGCCTGCCACCTGGCAATAAAGTGAGACTCTGTCTCAAAAAAAAAAAAAAAAAAAAAAGAGTATCCTTTCATGTATGAAAGTTTTAATTTTGCTTAAGTTCCACCTATCTGTTTGTTGTTGTCATACTTTTGGTGTTATATCCAAGAAATTATCACCAAATCTAATGTTATGAAAATTTTCTCCTATGTTTTCTTCTGAGAGTTTTGTAGTTTTAGATCTTATATTTAGATCTTTCATGCATTTTGAGTTATTTTGCATATAGTATAAAGTAAGGGTCCAACTTCATATTTTTGCATGTAGATATTCAGTTTTCCCAGAACTGCTTATTGAAAAGAAGGTGTAAGTTTTTATTTAAGAAAATTAAAACCATATTTATATGTTTCCACATAAAAACATAGTCAAATATCTGAAAAGATACACATTAAAATGTCAATAATGATTACTTCTGGAAAGGAAAACAGTACTGGAGAGTAGGCTGTGCATGAGCTATGGTTTTCCTCTACATAATTCGTATTGTTTAGATTACTTATGAGCTCATATTCATCCATTTCTTATATATTTATAAAAGAATTGTTTTGCTCTTGGTTTTAAGAGAAAGTTGGTCAGATGTGAAAGCACAGGACAAGTAGGCCAAGAGTCAATATTTTGGCAGGATAGAGATCCAAATTAAATAAAAACTCTGAGGCAGAAGAGCTGAGTGTGAGAAGAAATTAGCAGATCTCAAGGGTAATGCTATTTGTCCAGATAATTTGGCAGCAGCAATAGCAGACAGAGACGGTAAAGAAGACTTGGTACTGCTCCCCACAGTTTATTATATTTTTAACCTTCAGCTGTATTTGAGTAGGTTATATTTTGCTAATATATGAAGGAGCTAACTGAAGACTCAGAGATCTCTGTGAACTTTACTACAGCAAAGCAGTGAGAGTTACAAAGAAGTTATGCAGTGGGTGTCTGGAGGACGGGAACTGGACCATTTTGGGCAGATCAGAGGGTTTCAATAATGGGCAGGGTCAGGGAAGGAGAGAAAAAGAAAAGAAGGCTTTTAAGTTCACATTAATTAGTATACATTTTATTCTAGGGTTTTCATCAGATAAATATCTTAAGAAAGCAGTTTAGCAATTATATCTAATAAATAAAATGCTTGTTGAATGAACGAATGAGACACAAGAATCTGATGAGACGAGATGAAGACAAGTAGATTAAATAAGATTAAATAAAAGTAGACTAACATCAGTAAGATATTGGTGTAAGTAGAATGGTTTCAGTGGGGGAAGAAAATAAAAGAATGTATCTAGACCTCTTCCCCAGTAACACCGGACAGGACCCCTATACAATCAAAATTCTTTGGGAGGCCAAGGTGGATGGATCTCCTGAGATCAGGAATTCAAGACAAGCCTTGCCAACATGGTGAAACTCCGTCTCTACTAAAAATACAAAAATCAGCCAGGTGTGATGGTGGGTGTCTATAATCCCAGCTACTGGGGAGGCTGAGGCAGGAGAATCGCTTGAACCCAGGAAGTGTGGGTTGCAGTAAGCCAAGATCGCGCCATTACACTCCAGCTGCACTCTGTCTCAAAAGAAACAAACAACAACAATGTCAAAAAAGTGTGAATTTAGAAACCCATGACTTTTACCCTCTAGTAAGCTATCAGTGAAACTGACCCATCATTGAACTGACACTGTCTCACATTTCCTGGCCTTCTTTCTATTACCTTTCTGGCCAACACTCTGTCATTGATGACTCTTCTCTAGTTTCCCTGTTCCTGCGGGGTTTTCTTTTTTTTCTTTTTCTTTTTCTTTCTTTCCTTTTTTTTTTTTTTTTTTTTTTTTTTTTTTTTTTTTTTTTTTTTTTTTTTTTTTTTTTTTTTTTTTTTTTTTTTTTTTTTTTTTTTTTTTTTTTTTTGCTTGACAGAGAATCTTGCTCTGTCACCAGGCTGGAGTGCAGTGGCGTGATCTTGGCTCACTCCAACCTCCACCTCCCAGGTTCAAGCCATTCTCCTACCTCAGCCTCTGGAATAGCTGGTCCTAAAGGCATGGGCCACCATGCCCACCAGCTCTTCTTTTAACAGCCAGTGTAGTTCATAAAGTGTTGCATAGCTTTAATGCTTTAATTGTGTGTGTGTGTGTGTGTGTAGCTGTAATGCTTAAGAGCATTTTAGCAGCACTATTACATATCAGCTTCCTGTATCTACCTGCCTAGAGATAATCAACCTTCTCTTCTTGTACACTTCTGTCCATTTCTTGGGTATGTGTTTTTTTTTTCCTATTCTCCAAAATTTTGGGTGCCCAGAATAAGCCTGGTCCTACAACTCAACCCACTGGCTAGTATACCTACTGTGCTTTTGCACATGTTATCATGTTATCATTTTGTCAGGGCATGGCCCTGCTGCTCATATCCCTGACCTTGCACTAACATGACTTATCCCATATAACAAAGTCCACCTCAGCTGCCTGAATTCCAAAATCAAGGTTCTATCTCCTCTCCTTGGTTTGTCCTCCCAGATTAATGACCCATGCCTAGAAGCAGACAAAAGTTTGACTACTGTATTAGTTTCCTACTGCTGCTGTAACAAATTACTGCAGACTTGTTTCTTAAAACAACTTAAATTTATTACCTTATAGTTCTAGAGGTCAGTTCTTTAGTCCCTGCTGGGACTAAAATGGGTCCCAGCAGGCTAAAATCAAGGTATTACCAACACTGCATTCCTTCTGGAGGCTCCACAGAGAACCCACTGCCCTACGTTTCCAGATTCTGGAGGCTGCTCACATTCCTTGGCTGGTGACCTCCTTCCATATCTTCAAAGTCAGTGATGGCTAGTGGAGTCTTCCTCATGCAGCACCACTCTAATTCTTCTGTCATCACAGCTCCTTCTCTGATTCTGGCCCTCCAGCCTCCCTCTTTAACTTTATAAGGGCCCTTGTGATTACATCAGGTCTATCCATCTAGATAATCCAGGCTAATCGCCTCACCTCAAAATCCTTAATTTAATCACATCTGCTAAGTCCCTTTGGCCATGTGAAGTAACACATTCACAGGTTCTGGGGATTAGGCCATGGACATTTTTTGTGGTAGTGGGCAACCATGCTGCCTACCAAAGTGTGCTCCAAATAATTTATCTAAAGAAGCCACAGTCTCTCCATGGGGAAAGCAGTTAACACTTTAGGCCCTGAGTTTACCCTGAACTCCTTATACCTGGTCTCTTTTCCCAGTTCATTCCCCAGAGCTCTCAGCATGCTGTGTGATCAGATGTTAGCTGATGCTAACCCAAAATAAGAATGCAGTATAAAAAATCATGAATTGGATGTTCTGAGCCAAGAGGTTAAAAAATAGTGAGGAAATAGGGTGGGGGGAAAACTTGACTAAGGTTAACTCTTGAGAAGTTAAAATTGCTAGGATCTTAAGAAAAGGATTCTACACAGTTTGCTATAGACTAGTAGTTTCCAGAAAGATGGACTGTTTACCTTCTGTCTGTATTGTTGTATATTATGTACCCTCTATTAGCCAGAGACCATGGGATGACCAGATAGAAAGAAGAAAGTCTGACAACAAATACCTCCCCCTAAATCCTGAGATTCTTGCACTCTTGAGGTAGGCAATGGTGGGATGGGATGTGAGCAAAACCATACTAAAGCATGGCCTATCTCCTAATATATCAGTTTTACTGGAGAATAATAGGAAGGAAAATTTAGTAATTTAATTAGTAATTTAAAGTATTTTAAATTATCTCAATCAGATATATAATGAATGTAATATAAACATAGCATTATTTTTTTAAAAGATTTGAAGTTTTTTCTAAGCTAAAATAGAACAGAAGCCTTAAAAAAGTTTTACTGGTTCTTTAAGGCTATACTCTCATAGGGGATCTGTTTATCTCCAGTGATGGTAGAACAAGTTCAGAGGATTCCCTTAAAAGATCAAGAAGGGCAGCTGGAGGCCAGGCGCAGTGGCTCATGCCTGTAATCCCTGCCTTTGGGAGGCCAAAGTGGGCAGATCACTTGAGCTTAGGAATTCCAGACCAGCCTGGGCAACATGAGGGATAGAGTCCTCTAAATTAAATATTAAAGCTTTTAATTACTATGTTCTCTGCTTTGTTTTTCTGTAGTTATTGATCATGGGTGTTCAACCATGTTTTCTACTTCAAGTTCAAATACAAGTTTTTAATTTAAAACATGCATCTTTTACTTAGCTATCTTCTAGTTCAAATCAATGAAAGCAATTTTAGCAAGCAATCTAATTCAATCCATAAGCAAATCCTGATGCTTCCACTTACAGACCTCATTTTGTAGAACGTGTTTCCTTGATGTTTTGCCTCTGAACATCATACTTCACTTAAAATTATTATACAGCCATCACTACTTTAAGTCAAGTTCCATGGCTTGTGGACGTGACATAGGAAACTAACTCAATTTTCAAAGTCTAGAGATCAGAAATTTTTAGAAGGGCAAGATGGGCAAGGAAAAGTCTGAGACTATTCATCTAATGGAATAATTAATTTAAATCAGTAATGGAAAAAGGCGGCCAAGAAAAGTATGATTAGCTCTGTGTAACCATGTTATTCCTCCATAGGGCTATGATCCAAAAATGGAGAGAAAACAAAGCATGCCCAGCATGGTGCACTTGTACCACATGCAAACCCTAGAATTCTGTAACTGATATAAGGAATTGACTAGGAGTATGGCCTTTACAGACCTCACTGGGACTACAGTAACAGAAAAATTTGATAAGTAAAAGTGCTTTTAAATATTTTATTACTATTGTGAAATTTCTTATCTCTTAACCAAAATTTGAATATCTGGGTCTACTAAATATAGATGAATTTAACTTCTTGAAGGAGAATGAGGATTTATACTTGCAACTGATTTTATTAAAAAAATAGCCAAGATTCACATAACATCTTCCTATCACATATAAGGAACTATAGGCCAGGGGCGGTGGCTCGCACCTATAATCTCAGTACTTTGGGAGGCCAAGGTGGGCAGATCATGAGGTCAGGAATTTGAGACCAGCCTGACCAACATAGTGAAACCCTGTCTCTATTAAAAATACAAAAATTAGCCAGGCTTGGTGGTGCGCGCCTATAATCCCAGCTACTCAGGAGGCTGAGGCAGGAGAATCGCTTGATCCCGGGAGTCGGATGCTGCGGTAACCGGGTTCACGCCACTGCACTCCAGCCTGGTGCCTGGTGACAGAGTGAGACTCTGTCTCAAAAAAAAAAAAAAGAAAGAAAGAAAGAAAGAAAAAAGACTCCTTCTCAAAAACAAAAAAAGAAAAAAGAAAGAAAGAAAAGAAAAAAGACACTATAGCCAATATATAGATAGAAAGTTACACACACTCCACACACACACAGCCCACACACACATAAACACACACACACACACACACACACACACACACACACACACACACACTGCTTTAAAACAAGGATAGCCAAGCCATAGATAGAATATAATTTGAAGAGTACTGGGTAGGGCTATAGACTAAAAGTACACCCAAGCCTGTAACCAAGAACTGAAATTCAACATTTAGCCATGCTTCCCTTTGGTTTAATTAATGCAAGCACATGGAGGGAATATTTTATCAATTATTGTGAAATATTAAAACATTCCTAACACATTTTTTTAATTTTTAAAGTAATTCATGCTTATTATAACATATCAAATAATACAGATAAGTATACAGAAAACATTAATAGTTTATCCTTTCCTTCTCCAACCTCATTTCTCAAACATTCATTGTGTGCCTCTTAATGGGCTAAGCATGTTCTAGACTGTGTGAACACAGCAATGAAAAAAACAAAGTCTTTGTATTTACTCTGTATAATTACGCTACCAACTATGCAGAGTTAAATTCATTTGTTTCATTAATTTTTAATTTTTAGGAATTTTAAAAAATTATACTTTTCATATGGTTTGCATGGTTCCAAATTTAAATCTACAAAGTACATGCAAAGAAGTCCAGCTTCTATTCTTATTCCCTCTGACCTATTCCTTCTCCCACAGGTGTCTATGAATTAAGTAATACCCCATAAGCACAGGCAACCAAAGCAAAAATGGACAAATGGAATCACATCAAGTTAAAAAGCTTCTGCACAGCAAAGGAAACAAAGTGAGAGACAACCCACAGGATGGGAGAAAATATTTGCAAACTACCCATCTGACAAGAGATTAATAACCAGAATATATAAGGAAGTCAAACAACTTTGTAGGAAAAAATATAATAATCTGATTTTAAAATGGGCCAAAGATTTGAATAGACATTTCTCAAAAGAAGATATACAAAAGACAAGCAGGTTTATATATGAAAGCTGTTTGAAACCTATATGAAAAGATGCTAAATATCATTCGTCATCAGAGAAATGCGAATCAAAACTACAATGAGATATCATCTCACCCCAGTTAAAATGGCTTCTATCCAAAAAACAGGCAATAAAAAATGCTGGCAAGAATATGGAGGAAAGGGAATCCTTGTACACTGTTGGTGGGAATGTAAATTATGGAGAAGAACCACTATGAAGAAGAGTTTGGAGGTTCCTCAAAAACTAAAAATAGAACCACCATATGATCCAGCAAACTGCTGGGTATATACCCAAAAAAAAGGAAATCAGTATGTCAAAGAGATATATACACTCCCATGTTTACTGCAGCACTGTTCACACAACAGCCAAAATTTGGAAGCAGCCTCTAAGTGTCTATCAGCAGATAAATGGATGAAGAAAATGTGGTACTTATACACAATGAAGTACTATTCGGCTATAACAAAAAATGAAATTCTGACATTTGCAACAACATGGATGGACCTGGAGGTCATTATGTCAAATAAAATAAGCCAAGCACAAAAGGATAAACAGCGCATGTTCTCACTTACTTGTGAAATAAAAAAATCAAAACACTGAACTCATGGAGATAGAGAATGAAAGGATGGTTACCAGAGGACAGGAAGGGCAGTGGGGGGTGTGGGTAGGAAAGAAGGGGGAATGGTTAATGGGTACAAAAAAATAAACAGAATGAATAAGACCTAGTATTTAATAGCACAACAGGGTGACTATAATCAATAATAATTTAATTGTACATTTTAAAATCGCTAAACAGGTATAATAGGATTGTTTGCAACATAAAGGATAAATGCTTAAGGGGATGGGTAGCCAATTTCCCATGAGGTGATTATTACACATTGCATGCTATTCTAAAATATCTCATGTACTCATAAATATATACACTTACTATGTACCCATATAAATTAAAAATAAAAAATTATTGCCAATTACTTCATTTATACTATTTATTATTGAGCAAACATTTATTGAGTGACTATTATGTTTAACACTCTGTTAGGTGCTATGAAAGACATAGCATGCATTAGACATAATCCCTGCCCTTGAGAATGTTACTATCTGTGCTAGTTATTAACTTATGACTTCTCAGCTACAAATCCACCCTTTTTTGCCTTGCTTTGTTATTCTGGAGCTGTACCCTGCAAGCATTTCTGCTTTGGCAGTGGTAAAGTGATAGGTTCTGCCAATAGAGGGTGATGGAGAGACACTGAGAAGCCAGAGCAGGAGGAAAGGACATGACATTCTTCTTCTGGTAGACTTTTTTGTGTGGATCCAGTGGATTGGTTTGCAGGAGAGGCCTGGGAGTATTCACCTCAGCAGTCCTCACAATTCAGTCATGGCCCACGACTCCAGCAAGTTGCTTCAGCACAGGTGGACTGCACATTCCTGTGGAGGCCACAAATGCCCCTCTAAATTTCTCAACTTCTTTCTTGTTGTACACTCTTCTTCAGCCAAGGTTAGTAGCTGTGCCTACAGGACTACTACTGGACCCCTTAGAGTCTACTCTATACCTTTTAGGCATCTTTCACTGGTTAATAATTTTTTATGTTAAATTTTCCCTGTTCAAATTACAGGTATGTTTTTTATCTCCTGGTTGGTCCCTAGAAGACATATCATCAAATAAGAAGGAAAAGATGGAAGTAAATTAATGTAAATTTGGGGGCAGAAAGCGCACTTCAGCTGTAATTACAGCCCAAAGGCCAAAGATCTTCAGAGATGTAAGTCTACAAAATCATTTATTAGTTAGGATTGTGTTTAGCTGCATATAACAGAAACTGGCCTCAGTGACTTAACCAAATAGAGATTTTTTTTTCATGTGACATGAACTCTATAAATAGGCAGTTAAGGGCTCCTTACTCCAAAAAAAGAAAAAAAAGTGAAAAATTCAGGCTCCTACTTTCCAGATTCTCCATCCTTAACGTGTGACTTCTGTTCTTGTGGTCGCAATATTGCTGTGCCCCCGTCCAGACATTAGATCCGTATTCCAGGCAGGAAAAAAAAAGAGGGGTAATGGAAAAGAAAGACTGATCCATTTGAATCTATCCCTTTTCTGCACATTCTTAGGGGCATCACCAAGTACCTTCAACTCACATGTTATTGACCATTCCTAATCATAAGGAAATGTGAGAAGCTCAGCATTTTTTTTTTTTTAACTGGGAACAGATCTTTGTAAGTAAGAAAAAAGGTGAGAATAAATGTCGGATAGGTAACTAGCTGTATCTGCCACAAATTGAAAAATTAGGAAATTACTTACATTTGAGATAGGCAAGAGTTAGTAAGGGGATTTGATTTCATTTCCATATACTTGTTCATTTTCTTTTCATGTAAGTAGTCTTTTTATATTAATTATACACTATGACACACAATTGTTTTTTCTTCAATAACTAGCATATCTTAGTAGAAAAGAAGGACAGAATAAAATTTATTTTATTAGGATATTGTTTCGTGTAACTGAAGAGGACATGGAGGACATTTACTTTTAGTTTCTTACTAAATTATATGTGGCCCATTTAGTAAATATTCTAGTCCAGTATACTAGATGTCATTAAAGTAGTTAAATAATTTGTAAAATAGTCAAAAATGAAGTTTAAGGACAAAATTTTCTATACTAGAAATTGATTAGCAGTGTAGGCAGTTAGTAGATCTAGGAATGTTAGATCTATTTAAGAGATACCTAGAAATCTTTTCTATCCAAATAATCCCATCTTTCAAGTCCTAGCTCAAGTTTCTCTTCAATAAGATACTTTTGACCAGGTCAATTTCTTTTCTAAAGCTATTTCCCTTAGTGCATCATACAACTTTGTCCTGGAACATGTACTAATTTGTATTTTTCTCTAATTTTGTATATATGTCAGTCCAATACCCCAATTATATTGCAAACTCTTACCTTTTCCCTGTGTCCTCACAATGTTCAAAGAAAGGGCATAGTGTTTATTTGAGCTAACCTCAATTGAATGTCCTATAAAATTAGTGCAACTTCAGGTTTTTTTTCTTTCAAAGATAAGTTGATAACAAATTAAAGCCAATAATAAGACACAAAAGCTTTTATAAGAAAAATGAAATATAATAACAGAGCCCAGAAGATTTTAAACTTATATTTCTTTTTTTTTTTTTTTTTTTTTGAGACAGAGTCTCACTCCGTCACCAGGCGCCAGGCTGGAGTGCAGTGGCGCGACCTCAGCTCACTGCAACCTCCACCGCCCGGGTTCAAGCAATTCTCCTGCCTCAGCCTCCCAAGTAGCTGGGACTACAGGCGCACGCCACCACGCCCAGCTAATTTTTTTTATTTTTTTTTATTTTTAGTAGAGACGGGGTTTCACCATGTTGACCAGGATGGTCTCGATCTCTTGACCTCGTGATCCACCTGCCTCAGCCTCCCAAAGTGCTGGGATTACAGGCGTGAGCCACCATGCCCGGCCCTTAAACTTGTATTTCTGATTTTCATTTCAATAATTTTTTTAATTTACATCAGCATGAGAAGGCTGGTGAAACTTTTGCAGGCATTAATCTTTTTTTTTTTTAAAGACAGGGTTTCATTTCCATCACCTAGGCTGGAGTGCAGTGGTATAATCTTGTCTCACTATAAACTCTACCTCCCAGGCTCAAGGGATCTTCCCGCCCCAGCCTCCCAGGTAGCTGGGACTACAGCTGTACACCATCAGGCCCAGCTAATTTTTGTATTTTTTGTAGAGATGGGGTTTCACTATGTTTCCCAGGCTAGTCTCAAACTCCTAAACTCAAGCAATCCACCCACCTCGACCTCCCAAATTGCTGAGTACAGGCCTGAGCCAGCACACCTGGCCTAAAATGTCCAAAAGTAGATAATTAATATATCTTTCCATGTTGTCAGTTAGAGTTACCTTACTAAAGTTAATGATAACAATCCTACTCCACCTCAATACTTCAAGAAAAGGGAGTTAGTAATCAAGACCTGGGCTTCCTTCTATCTGGTTAGTTATGAGCTACACTTGGAATTTTAAACTGAAATTCCCCATTTTAAGATGCTGCTACTGGATGGACATGGAGGCTCACTCCTACAATCCCAACTTTTTGGGTGGCCAAGACGGATCACTTAAGCCTAGGTGTCAGAGACCTGCCTAGGCAACATAGCTCTATAGGGAGACCCTAGCTCTATAAAAAGTTTTATTAGCAGGTGTGGTGGTGCATGCCTATAGTCCCAGCTACTCAGAAGGCTGAGACGGGAGGATCACTTGAAGCCAGAAAGTCAAAGCTACAGTCAGCTATGGTCACACCACTGCACTTTAGCCTGGATGACAGAGCAAGACTTGGTCTCAAAAAAAAAAGAGATGCTGCTACCTCCACGTGGATCTCAAAGAAGTAGTGAATATTTGGCAGACAATGTTTCCTGTTTTAGTTATCTATTACTAAATATATATTAGCACTTCATAATAAACTATCCTAAAACGTAGCTTCAAATGAAAACCTTTGGTATTTTTCTTTTAAGCACCAGAGTCTATGAGGCATTTTATTTGTAAATATGTATTACATCTCTAAAAAAGAACCCCAGGGTTTTCCCTCCTGTGTGTTTTCTTCTTGCTTCTTCCTGGTCCATGATGCCAGCTGAGGTTGTCAGTACAAAAAAACCAAACTGGCAGGATAGAAGCAGATTATTCTGCCATTTTTCTAGATGTTTGATTTGTACATCAAACATGGGGTTGATTACTCCACACTTATTTAGCCTGCCTGTGAGATTCACAACAATTTTTCCCAGCTCTGTGATCATAAATGACTTCAAATTCGCCAATAGAACCATACTTCACCATCACGGTGAGCTCACTGGGGACGACTCACTTCTGTTCCTCATGGTGTTGGGAAGGCTTGACGAGAGACAGAGATCCAAGAAGGCCTCACTCATATGTGCTGGATTCTTCAGTTCTCTTTCTCTGGCCTTTTTCCTGTCCAGGTGGTTTCTGGACAGGGGCACATTTGGGAGTGATCCGTCATACTTCCCTTTATTATCCGAGTCCTATCTTCAACATGCCATCATCACTCAGGCTATCATCATCATCCAGTCTTATCAGATATTGCCAAATTATGATGCCTCATAACACTGTGACTGTCCCCACTGTTCATGAAAAAGCACAGAAAGGAACAGATACTTCTCAGGAAGGTCGCTGTTCATCATTACGGCCTCACTTTAGTCTTCTCAGAAGGTACCTTTTTACTTCAAACTCCGTCAGTGCAAATATCCACCCTCAATCAACACGGGTTGGTGTTACTCCAGTTCACTCCCCTCTTTCTATAATGCAAGTCTTAGGATGCAAAACTAAGCAAAGTCTGAGTTAATCTACCTAGAATACCACCATGGAGTCAGCCACAGTCAGGCCCCTCAACAGAACAGACTAGCCTGAATTTTTGAAACTATGTCTCTCCCTGCCATAAGCAACTAGTCCATATGCAACTTGGAAGCAGCCACTGTAGATCTTGGCTTCTTTCTTGCTTCCTCCTCAATAGTTACTGCTACTGATTTAGTGCTGAAGAGATAGAAACATCATTTAAGCCATCTCTATACACAAATCCACTTAGAATAATTTTTTCCCCTACAGAATCTATTACTGAAGTACAGGGCCTTATTGTTTATTCTACTGTAGACCACAGGACACCATGTTCTTCAGGTTAGAATTGAGTACTTGAAAAACTGTATGAATAGCTTCTTGAATTGTACATGTGAATTATCTCTATTTTCCAGCTAAAGATTGAGACTAAAATAATTAGCATTTTGTAATTCTGAACGATTTGCATTTGCAGTTGGATTAGTGACAAAGTCTTATTCATTTTTAAGTGTTAGTTCTGAAGTTTTCCCCCCAAGATTGCTGCTAGATAATATTGCACCTTTGTGCTAATGAGTTAAAAAGCTGATCCTCTAGGTTGATGTTGTCTCATACCAGGGCTCCAGGCAGAGTGGGGTGGAGTTCAGACCCCAGCCAGCTTCTTAGCAGGGCATTCTAGATGTTTAACCTTTTCTTTTTTTAAATTCTTTATTTGAGAGGGAGTTTCACTCTTGTTGCCCAGGGGCTGGAGTGCAACGGCGCAATCTCTGCTCACGGCAACCTCCGCCTCCCAGGTTCAAGAGATTCTCCTGCCTCAGCCTCGGGAGTAGTGGGATTACAAGCATGCGCCCCCACGCCTGGCTAATTTTGTATTTTTAGTAGACACAGGGTTTCTCTGTGTTTGTCAGGCTGGTCTCGAACTCCCGACCTCAGGTGATCCGACCACCTCGGCCTCCCAAAGTGCTGGGATTACTGGTGTGAGCCACAGCATCTGACTAGATGTTTGATCTTTTATGTTGACATGTTGCTATCACTTCCGGTAGCCGTTTGTTATAACTACTAAATTAAATTTACATAATTGAAGGATCTAAAAAGACCAGAAGTTCAGTAAGAGCCATTTTTCTGAGATATTTCTGCATTCCTCTGAAAAAAATAATTTGTCCAAAGTTAACAAAACCAAGGTGTTAAATTTGAGTAAATTTTGAAAATACTCAGACTTTTTTTAGTCTCAAGTCCTACATAAAATACATTAAAATCCCTTAATTCTTCCAATCCTAGAGCTGGAAGAAAAGTTGAACACCCTCACTTTACCCAGAAGCAATTTTGTGCCCCAGGTGACAAAGCTCTTAGATCTACTCATTTGCTGAGGCTCCACCAGTACTTCTACGTCAGGCCCTCTTTCATCTGAAGAATTTGCCATACTTCTCGAACCATTTTCCAGGTTCCTTGAAATAAGTATCTTCGCTTTGCTGGGGACCTTGGTTTCTTGTTAAGTAGTGAATGACCCTTCTTTCTTCCCCCCAGCCACAGTCCTATTTCACAGAGGAAGAGAATGACCAGCAACGATGCCATTCTACTACAGAGAAGTAGCAACTGATAAAAGGCCAAATCTTACAAGATGCCAACGTGAAGAAAAAGGCCCACTATCCTGTAGCCAACTTAGATCAAGTTAATCTGTTTAGTCCTCTCTGCCGGGCTAGTCTACAGTTTTTCATTTTGTCTCTCTCTTACCACTCCCTGCCTGTCCCATCACCAGGTGGTTGTCGTTGTCCTTCCCGGCTAGTTGCCAATAAAGTTGTTAGAAAGTGACCTTGAGTGTCTTCCTTGCTGTACCCGAAACCCCGCCTTCTTCATCCGGGTGCTGCGGCGCAAATAAGAGCCGGACCGCGCCTGCGCGCTAAGCCCCATTCCGTCGACCTCTGCCGCACCCGGTGCCGCCGCCACCTCTCGGGAAGGTAAGTGGAGGACACAGTGAGCTTGGCATGGCCAGGGCGGAGAAGCGCCCTATAGGGACCCATTCATTGTGCCAACGCCTCACTGGGCACGGGGCCCAAGCTGACGGCGTGCACGGGAGCCCGCGGGGCTTCGGTGGGAAGGACAGGCCCCTGGAGGGCACTTGACCTTAAGCGTTTTTGCCTCCGCAGAGAGGAAGCGGGAGAGGAGCCCACGTAGCGTGTCATCCAAGACCTCCAGCCGCGTGGTCCCGAAGAGTGTAAGATGTTCGCCTGCGCCAAGCTCGCCTGCACCCCCGCTCTGGTGCGTAGCCCAGGCAGGGCCGGGGGACTGAGGTCTGGCTGGGCCTCTTGGCCTGGAGCGTCCACATTGTTGAATGGAGCAGTCCTCGGGCGGGGCACACCGCCCCCTCGGGAACGACTCTCTCCTCACCCATTAACCCATTGCCCTTTTCTTCCTTTCCTCCTAATCTTACGGCATCTCAGCCCTCTCCTCGCCACAAGGGCGATGGAGAGCAGCCGGGGCCTGTCAGGCCTCTCTGGGTGTAGGTCAAACCCTGCTGTCCCTAGGCCCGGAGCGACTCTTTCTTCCGCCTCTTCATCCTCTCTGTTGGATTGGGGTCGACCCGAAGGTTGGGGTACCGCAGAGGATGTAGGGGGCCGCTGAAGCCTAGTTTACCGCAGCAGCGCTCTCCAGTGTCTGTAGGTCAAACTAGTTGCTGCAGAGGGAGGGACTTTGCCTTTCCGTGTGGGGGTGGAGGAAGATGGTGGAGGAACGAGCCCAAAGTCTTTCTTGCTGCCTCTTGAGTATGCTTTTCATAACAATTTTGCAGGCTTTAAGTGAAGTCTAAATCTGGAAGGTCTGTCTTCGAGAATCAGGTCTTGGTTCTGAAGGGATTTTTCTGTGACCTTAGTTTAGTGGACACCCAAGGGCAGAGAAGTTGGACCGGAATATGTCCTTATGGTCAGATATTTCAGAGATTATTCTTAAACTGATGTAGAATTGCTTAAGTTCCTTTAAAAAATTTTGTGATTAATGGTCATATAGAAATATCTTGGAAATGGTCAGGGCTCATATTAACTGCTGGGCTATTTTGAATGATAAACATTTGTAGTGACACTCCTAATGGACTTGTTGGGTCCACTTAAACTTGACAAAGAATGTGTGGTATTTATTGCTTTTTTCTGACTTGAATTATGGGACTACAATAATGGAAATATCAAAAGCAGTTCTTAATCTCTTTGTAACTGTTATTAGAAATTTTATTCAGGGTAGCAAGCTTTACAATTTCATTAGCATGAAACTTTATTAAAATTTCTTCATGTATTAAAAATGACCAAACAGCGAAGAGTCAATACAGAAGTCTCTGATTCATTTTTACTGCTTGATTTTTTTTTAGAATTCATGGTACCTGAAAAGTCTGAAGTCTTACCTGCATTCTTTCTTAATACTGGAATCTTTTTTTTTTTCATTAATAGATCCGAGCTGGATCCAGAATTGCATACAGACCAATTTCTGCATCAGTGTTATCGCGACCAGAGGCTAGGAATGGAGAGGTAATAGCAGCAATAATTGAAATTAGGTAACACTACCAAGTAAGGGTTTTGATTAGAGTGAAGGAAAAAAACTTTATTAATGAATTTTAGGGCAATTCTTTTCCACTCTTCTATCCAAAAAACTAGATGAACCAAATAGAGAAATTTCTCTGTCCAAAACTTGGCCAAGAAATACTGTAGAATTTATGTCTATTGATTTAAGTTGCCTGTATTTACAATTATAATAGCTACAGTTATTGAAAAATCTACTTTCTTGGGCTGGATGCAGTGGCTCACACCTGTGTTCCTAGCACTATGGGAGGCCAAGGCGGGAGGATTGCTTGAGCTCAGGAGTTCAAGATTAGCCTGGGTAACATAGTAAGATCTTGTTTCTACAAAAAATTTAAAAATTAGCCTGGCCTGGCAAAATAGAGAAGTAGTTATTTTGACAGTATGGTACTTAATTAAAATAGCAACCTGTCTGTGATTACTGATACGACCTTTACCTTTATTTTCTGTTTTCTAGGGCTCTACGGTATTTAATAGGGCCCAGAATGTATCTCAGCTAATCCAAAGGGAGTTTCAGACCAGTGCAATCAGCAGAGACATTGATACTGCTGCCAAATTTATTGGTGCAGGTGCTGCAACAGTAGGAGTGGCTGGTTCTGGTGCTGGTATTGGAACAGTCTTTGGCAGCCTTATCATTGGTTATGCCAGGTAATCATTTCTGTCCCTAAATAAGTTCTTTTAAGAGCATGCTTGAAATTGTTGGAAACTTAGCTACTGAAATAATAGCTAGTTTGCATTAAGTGCTTACTCTGTGTCTTGCATTTTAAAGGGCTTTGTATGCATTATCTCACTTTATTCTCATAACACCATTTGGGGTGTTATTAGAGTAACACCTATGAAGGACTAGAGACATAGAGGTTACATTACTTGCCCAGGTCATAGCTAGTAAATGTCAGAAAATGAATTTTAACTAAGTCTGACTTCAGAGTCTGCATTCCTAACTCTTAAGCTATATTGGGAATATAATTATTAGAGCACATTCCTTAAAAGGATCAATTTATTTAACACCTAAACTGTCAGCTGTTAAAAGGTATAGAGCATACTTTCAGAGGAATGAGAATGTCAGAAGCCGTCAAAATGTGTGACAGCTCTCGACCTTTACGCTGTATTATCAGGATTGAGGAGAACAGAATGTGAGAGAGACCTAGGCAAATAATCTTTCAGCAGACTTTTCAGTTTACAAAATCCCCACACTAGTAATCTGATTCTTTAACATTTACCAAACATGTTGAAACTAATATTTCAAAGTAACAGTCGTATGTGGTCTCTTTTAGAAACCCTTCGCTGAAGCAGCAGCTGTTCTCATATGCTATCCTGGGATTTGCCTTGTCTGAAGCTATGGGTCTCTTTTGTTTGATGGTTGCTTTCTTGATTTTGTTTGCCATGTAACAAATTACTGCTTGACATGTTGGCATTCATATTAATTACGGATGTAATTCTGCATATCTTACTGTGACTCCAAAAACTGTAGTATTGGTGTCATGGAAATGTATATTGTTTCCAAAGTCATTTCATTAAAGACGAAAACTTTAATTTCTTCTGTGATTTGTACTTACACTAAGTTTAGATAAGAAGAATGTGCATTCAGGCAGATGCTGTCCAATTGAAAGGAAGCTACAGCAGTTGCTCCACTGATGAAAAATATCCCAATGTAATTTTTATGGGAATTCTTTTATATAGTGTTCTGCACATTGTAATTCATGGGGCTTTTGTTTATTCATATAAAGGATAAATATTTGGGTGTTTTAAGCTTCTATAAAATATTAAAGATAGTTAATACATAAGATGGTCTTGTGTTTTTAAGACTAACCTCAGAATACATCAAATCAAAATCACCTTCCATCTAATCAGAATTACCTTCCAAATGATTGGTTCTAAAAATAAATCACATCAGCTTTTTAGGAAATGAGGCCTTAAGCTGGGGGATAATGTGATTTTTGTTTTTCAGTAAGTTTCACATTAAGCAATTGTGTGCCTATAATGAATCTTCCATGTCTTTTCAGAACAGAGTCAGTCCAACTAGCAGCTAGCTTTTTACTTGAACAAGACTATTAAAAAACAGATATCAAAAAGCAAACTGAATTGGCTAGATTTTTAAAGCCAAAAGTTGCTGTAAGCCAGTGTTTATCACTGTTGCTAACATGTGTATAGTGGGAGTCTTTGAGATGATAGCTGGTTCAACAGTATTTTGCTTCCAATACTTTATGTTGCTTCTTGATCAAACTTTTCCCATTCAAAGGAAGAAGGTGGTGCTACTGTAGACAGTTTTTCCCCTAGCAAATTATATTGTACCATATTATCTATCATCCAAGTTTCAGGGTTTTTTGAAAGTTTAAGATGACAATTAGGAGAGCTACATTTTACTTCTTTTAGTGCCCTTTGCCTATTTGGTTTCCACTGAGAAAGAGCAGTCAGTTAACAAAGTTCCTCAAGTGTGGTGAGAAGACCACCTCCATCAGAATCTGCTCTTTTAAAAAATAAAAATCCCTAGGTTCCAGACCTACTGAATTGGACTCTTTAGATATGAGATTCAGCAAGCTGCATCTTTAAAAAGGCTTCCCAGGTGATTTTTGTGCATACTGTTTGAGGATCACTAAGTTATATATATCCTGTTACCTTCTATAAAGTGAAATGAGGCCCAAAAAAGCTAGAAGTAGAGCTGCTACCACTTTTTTGTTGATCCATCATCTAGTCTATATCAAATATGAAATTTCTGGAGCTCAAACTATTTTCTTGAACAGCACTACTCAATATTTAAACTGAGCAATGTAAATAAGCAATTCCATGCCTGGATATATACCCAAAAGAATTGAAAATAGGTATTCAAACAAAAACCTGTATACAAGTAGTCATAGAAGCACTACTTAACAATAGCCAAAAGGTAGGAACAACCAAATGTCTATCAGCCGATGAATGAATAAGTAAAATACATTCATATAATAGAATATTCAGCCATGAAAGGGAATGAGGTGCTGATACATGCTGAATGAATGTGAGTGAACCCAAAAAACACGCTAAGTGGAAGAAGCCAGACATATGATTCCATTTATATGAAATATCCAAGTAAGTAGTGACAAAGCCAATTAACAGTTATCAGGAGCTAGGGAGAGGGGAGAATAGGGAGTGCCTGCTTAATGTATATGGGGATTTCTTTCAGGATGATGGAAATTTGATGAATTATGGCTGGTCCTACGGTAGTAGGTTATCAGAACTTAGTCTCATTAAAGTTAGTATATAGTCCCTCACTGCTAATTTGGCTTAAAAATAATTTATTTTTAATTTGATGAATTATTGGTAATGGTTGTACAACATTGTAAATATAATAAATGTCACTGAATTGTACACTTTAAGGTGGTTAAAATGGCAAATTTTACATGTCTTTTACCGCAACTAAGTACTGTACTAGTTAACACAAAGTACATAGCATAAAATTTTAAAAGTGATAGGGAAATGCTTAGATTAATAGTCATCTATTCCAAGTGTATTTTAAATAAAATCAGTCTTGGTAAAGACCTGTTCTTGGTGCTGGTTTTGGTGGTTAAAAAGTCCTGAAACATTGATTCAGAACAGGTTTCTTTTAAGAGATGTCCCAGCTGAGGGAATCTCCTGAGAATGTAAAGGGACTAGATGAGCTGTAGCCAGAGAAAACAATAACAAAAAAAAACCACACACAATGACTCAAACTTTATAAAGGGGAAAGGGAATAAAAAATAGTGCATCAAAAGTTTAACATCCTTGAGTATATATCCTTTTACTTCACTTTTGTTTCTAGTATCAAAGTTATGACATTGAAAGGACATCACTGGAATGCATATATTCCTAGCAGAAATGTTTATTGTGTACCATTTTTATAGGAAGTACTGCCTCAGCTTATGAGCTTTGCAAACAAATATTAATGCCAAATGCTTTTTACTGACATCTTAGTTTTTGAACAGAAGCTGGTATTTTTCTGTCAAACATGAAATAGATTTTCTATGTTAATAAGATGGTGTTGGTAAAATGGTAAATGAGTGGCAGTCAGTCTTAAGATGTTCAAAGGGAGTAGAAATAATTTTATAGTTAACGAATCACATGAAAAAGTACCGTTTATAATTTAAGACAAACCTTAAAGAACCATGTCACAAGGACAGGCCAGAAGAGGGCATCTTGGCTAGTGAACAGCATGAGGGAAAAGTAAATCAGCACAGCATTGGTACATGAGAAACAAGGAGTTGCCTGAGTATGAGACAGAAATGGTGTGAGGTAAGGTTGTAAAGGAAGATTGGGGCCATTTTATGTAAACAGGCAGGTATAAGAGTGTGGGTTTTATTCATGTGATACTGTCAGTCATTCAAAGTTTAGAGCTGTATTTTAGAAAGGTTAATAGGAGACTAGTGTATGGGATGGACCACAGCCAGCAATGAACAGCAGTTCATACTATAGTAGCTTTGCTGAGCTATAATGAGGGCCTAGGATGGTGGCAGTGAAAACAGTTGACCCCTGAACAACATGGGTTTGAACTGTGCAGCTCCACTTATACATAGATTTTTTTCAGTATGTTGGAAAATTTTTTGAGGTTTGTAACAATCTGAGAAAACTCTCAGACAAACCATGTAGCCTAGAAATATCAAGAAAATTAAGAAAACTATATGAATGCATAAAATATGTAGATACTGGTCTACTGCATTATTTACTGCCATAAAATTACACAAATCTATTATAACAATTTTAAATTTATCAAAACATGTACATGGACTGTATATTGTGCCATTTACAATTGAGAGAAATATAAATGTAGATATGGAGTAAATCATAACTGCATAAAATTAACTGAAGAACATTCTATACTACTGTAATAATTTAATGGTCACCTGTTGCTATTATAATGAGCTTAAGTGTTAAGAGTATCCACTTAAAATGCTCTGTGATGCTTATCATCTCCATGTGAGCAGTTCATCTCCAGTAAATTGTGTATCACAAAAAAAGTGATCTCTCACAGTTCTTGCATATTTTTCATTGGGCTGGTACAATATTATACATGTTGAATAATACCATGGGACCCATACAAAGTACTACTAGTGACGCTAGAAGTGCTCCCATGAAGCAAAGACATGACATTGCAAGAAAAAGTTAAATGGCTTCATATGTACCATAAAAGAGGTCCACAGCTGCAGTTGTCACCATTTCAGACAGACAATTCATCTTGTAAACATGATGCAAACTTAATGATATTGATATAGTACTAGAAATTTATAATTTTCTTTTTTTTTTTTTTTTTTTTTGAGACAGAGTTTCGCTCTTGTTACCCAGGCTGGAGTGCATGCCCAGCTAATTTTTGTATTTTTAGTAGAGACGGGGTTTCACCATGTTGACCAGGATGGTCTCGATCTCTTGACCTCGTGATCCACCCGCCTCGGCCTCCCAAAGTGCTGGGATTACAGGCGTGAGCCACCGCGCCCGGCCGAAATTTATAATTTTCTTAACATTTTCTTTTCTCCACCTTTATTGTAAGAATACAGTATGTACTGTATATAAAGTACAACATTGTTTATCAACTTTATGTAATTAGTAAGACTTCTGGTCAACAGTAGGCTGTTAGTAATTAAGTTTCGAAGAGGTCAAAAGCTATATGCAAATTTTTGATTGCATGGGAGGTGGAGGGGGATCAGTGCTCCAAACCCCTAACATTGTTCAAGGGTTAACTATATTTTAAAAAGAGTGCAAAGGTAATATCAGTAGGATTTAATGCCTAGATCTCAGGAACCAGTTAGGAGAGGAGAGAGTGTGTGCATCTAGTAAGTGCTACTCCTGCACTAGAAGCTTTACATATACTGTTAACCCTCATAACAACCCTGTAAACTTGTAATAATTTCCAAGATGCAAAGAAAAATAGGCTCAGAGGTTAAACAGTTCCCAAAATCACATAGCCATTAAGTAGCAAAGTCAGGATCCAAATTTAGATCTTCCTTAAAGCCTAAATCCTTCTATGTAAAGCTCCACTTATACATATATTTTTTTCAATATGTTGTAAAATTTATGTTGGAAAATATATTGTAACAATCTGAAAAAACTCTCAGACAAACCATGTAGCCTAGAAATATCAAGAAAATTAAGAACATGGTATGAATGCATGAAATATGTAGATACTGGTCTACATTATTTACTGCCATAAAATTACATAAATCTATTATAACAATAGATTGTTATAATATCAGTGTTATAACACTAGATTGTTATAATAGTTAACAATATATATAACATTGATATTATAACAATCTGTTGTTATATCTATTATAACATTGATATAACACTGCTCTGATTTTCTTTTTTAATGATACTGTTAGCGATGACAAGGAAAAAGCTGATTTGAGGAAATGGTAAACTTTGTTTTTCATATAATTTTAAATACAAGAGGTACAATTTTACAGATCTGGGCTTCAAAAGAGAAAAAAGATATGTACAGCACAGACTTAATGTGCATAAAAGTGCAGAGCTGCAGTAGGGACCCAGCTCCAGATAGGTAGCAAATTGGTAGTGAACATCATTCACCTAGTTTTGTGACTCTCCAGCAACGTTGGGAAGCTTGTTAACACAAACTGATATAAAGAGCAGTGAGGGTTATCAGGGTTGGGCACTGGGAAGAAGAGATAACAGAAGGTCAAAGTAGCTCTAGGCAGATGGCAAATTAGCACACTGTTCAACAGGAAGACGTTTGAATTTCAAACCAGGTAAGGAACAAGGGAAGACACAATAAAGGTGATAAATTGAAATAACACAGAGGGGTCAAGGACTCAGAGGTTTCAGTAATGTTGAAATTCCGTTTCAATAAGAACCGAAAAATACACAGGAAATTTAAAGAGTTTCAGAGTTCAATATCTTGGAAGTTAGGCAGGTTCAAAGAATGATCAAAATTTGTGATCAAGTTGCTGAGTGACTGAAGTTGGGTAGAAATAAATGTCAATGCCATTAATTTTAAGGCAGGATTATAGATAAATGGGAAATAACATTTGAGAACCAAATAAACTGTACTTGTGCTTCTGCTGTAAATTTTAAGTTCGGTTTGTCCGAACACAAGTTGGCTGAGTCTCTCAGCTGCTGGACATCTCAGTATTTTTCCCTTAAGACTTGTATCTAAAGAACAACTCACAGAATTCTCCCACTGCTCTAGAGCTATCTAAAATGTCTGTTACTTTCAGGTTCTCGAAAGCTGTATTTAAAAAGCAAGCTTCTAATACTGAATGTTATTACACCCCTGCTCTATTTTCTCCATAGTACTTACCACAATTTCAATTATCTTACTGTTTATATATGTAGCATGTCTTCCCCTGCCCCTGCACCCAACCACAAGAGTCTCCTGAAGGAACTTTGTCTTATTTATAGTTGTCATCTCAGAGCCAGAAACAGTGCCTGGAATGTTCATGCTCAATAAATATAGATGTTTTATGAGTAAAGAGAGCATTAGGTTAATGGTTGGCCTATTTGGCCATCATGGACCAATGAGGTTGTATCCAAGGTAAGAAGGTAACTGAAAAGAGCAGGATGTTAGTCTAAGGACCCAGGAGGATCCATATGCTGACAGACCTCCCTTGGTTTCCAGCAAAAGGATCACATGGCTTTGGTATTATGTGGGCCTCAGGTTGACAAATAGACTAGTTATGGGAAGCCATGAGTGGACTGTCTATTTTTATTAATAACAATATTGTATAAAGAGCAGAATATAATGATGGCAGCCCCTCTTTCTAGTGAGTCAGATGAGAGAGAAGAGGTGATATTAGCATCAAAAATGAAAACAAGGCCCTTAAATTCCATTCTCCTCTCTCTGGCTAGTATAAGCTAACTGGTATTATGTGAAGCTAGTATAAGCTAACTGGTATGATATGAAGATAAACATAGCCCTTTTTTCCCCATAATGCCATACCCCATTAATTGTAAATTCTTTTGAGAAACCACCAAGGATTTGGATTGGAGGGCAGACATCCCTGCACTTAAAATTTCCATAATGACAACAAGTGCTGAGAGGTAACTATAGCATAGGCCATTTCAGCAATGTGCAGGAAGACCCTGAGATGGCAGAGAGAAAAAAAGATCTCACGAGATAGAAGCTACCAAAAATTCAACTACAACGTCTAGGGCCACATTATCCTCATTTCATCTCTCAGGTATCAGTGGGGTAATCATGTCCTGCTTACCCTACCCCTTTCACATCTCACATACACACACACACATACAAACACACACACACACCCCTACCTTGATCTCATTAATAAAATCCCAGCTAATCCACTGTATTGGGTTGCATCCTGAGAATACCATGACTATGTAAAGGCACTTTCCCTGAGCCCAGGATTAGTTGTACCAAGCACACATAAGGGGTGTAGTCATCTAGGTTTGTTTAGCCTCAGACAAACGGAAACTATGTTCTGTAAATTAATTATTAGTGAGAGAGAGGAGAGGGAGTTGAAAGGGAAGATGGAGAAAGAACACACACATGAACACACACACACACACACACACACACACACACACACACGAGATATGATTTGGCTGTGTCCCTACCCCAAATCTCATCTTGAATTGCAGTTCCCATAATCCCCACATGTTGTGGGAGGGTCCAGGTGGCAGTAATTGAATTATGGGGGTGGTTTCCCTAATCCTGTTCTCACGATAGTGAGTTAGTTCTCAGAGATCTGATGATTTTATAAGGGGCTTCCCCCTTCGCTGGGCACTCATTCTTCCTGCTACTGCCATGTGAAGATGGACATATTTGCTTCCCCTTCTGCCATGATTATAAGTTTCCTGAAGCCTCCCCAGCCATGCTGAACTGTGAGTCAATTAAACCTCTTTCCTTTATAAATTACCCAGTCTCGGGTATATCTTTATTAGCAATATGAGAACAGACTAATAAATAAATAAATATATATATATATATAACAATATATATACATACTATTATATATACTATATTATATGTAAAATATCTATTGTATATACTAATATATAATCACATATACTAATATGTATTAGTCTAAGATAGATATATTAGTCTACTAAGTATATATGTCTACTAAGATATATATATATTCGTATACTAAGATATATATATTAGTCTAAGATATATATATATTAGTCTACTAAGATATACATATATCTTAGAATTTTTGTGAGCAGTAACAGATTATGGATTAACAGCCCTATCATACCAAGGTGGAAATACCACATTATGTGGCATTTGGAAGATTTTGAGGGCATTTGGAGACCATCACTGATTCTTGTGATATTTAGTTATTAACACTTTCATGACATAAAATGCATTTTCTTCAAATAGCCTCATTTTGTATCTAAAGAATATTAGTTTTATTTAGCAGTCATGCGGGGTTCTTAAAGGCGAGTCACTGGACCCTCACTAATTCTCTTACAACTAAGTTGGGTAGATGCATTATGGAACAATACAGGTAAAGAAGAGGTCTAGAAGAAGTTTCCTGAATTTGTAAAGAGAAGACTGTAGAGAGCTTTAGGACTCTTGGGGATATTGAGGAATGCAGAAGTGAGAACAAAAATGGAAAAGGATAGCATTTTATGAGGATATGAACAACTAGTGAGACAAGTTCATGGAATCAGTCCTGAATATAGTAACTACACTCATTTTGACAATGCTGAATGTTTTTCCCACTTGTAGAAAAACTATAGTAAACAAACTGTTGTGAAACTAGAAATATGTGGATAAAGTGAGACCTTTCATTAAATGCCAGGCTGCCAAATTGCCTATATAACAAATATGCATATTTTCCACCTGTTTCCTGCCCCCGTCTTGTTTATTTTTTCCTTGCTTTAGGTATACCTTCTCTTCAGAACATTAGCTAAAACTGAATTCTCAAAACAGATTAGAGTACTGTTCATATCACTAGTTCTTCTCTTGCCTAAAAAGGAAGACTTTATAAAAAAATAACACGTTCCTCAAATGCATCATGTAGATAATTAACTGCTTGACAACAGACTGAAGTAGAAATGAGAAATTTAAAACCAAAGCTACTGCTCAATTGTATCAACACTGGAAAAAATAACTTCAAATTTTAATACACATAAATGGAAAAATAATTGTTTAAAGAAATCTATTCTAACTGACCCAAACGTCTTTTGAAATGTTATAATATTCTTAGTTCTTTTTCTCACATAAGTCGTTTTGGGAGATGGAGAGAGAAGCATCATTTTAGTCAATGTTTTCTAGACCTAACAATTGTGATGTCACTCAAACACTGTCCACAATTTCCATCACGAGTAATCTGAACTGTGAAGTTTTGTTGACATAATGTGCTACACTACAATGGCACTACAACATTACTGTTACTATATGGGTACAGTACTTTCATTTTAAGTACTACAGTGCTAATAATTTGGTTTCTTAAGTAACTAAAATTAGTTTTAAAAGAGGATCGAATTGGCTTACATACATGTATGCAGTCCAGAAACCTATTAAAAAGTCAGTGCCATTACAATTTCACTTTTATGCCAGATATTATTCTTGATACTCTAATACTATCCCCTAAAATTTTTCAACGATTTTGAGTATATTTTATGTTAATATATAAACCAATTCATAATTTTGTTACAAACTAGAAATCCGTATTTAATAAATGGAAAAAATAAAAGACACTGAAAAAAGTCTTATATGAAGAGTTAATGTAAATTTGCACAGATGCCCCGATCATACTTTTCAACTTGTGCTATTTATTAAATAACCAACATCCCTACAGTTAACACTGAAATTTTTAAGGTTATGTGGGGTTTTTTGGAGGGAAGGGATGGGGAATTACCAGCAAACTCCGCCTCTCCCAAACCTCACCTTATCCGAAACTCCCCGTCTCAGGCTCCGGGGGAGCCAGGGGGTGGGCTGAGGAGCACAGACTACTTTTCCTCACCTCCCTACCTAGTGCTGGGAAGTGACGGCCAAGGAGACACTCGGCTCCTGGAGCTGGGCTCAGAGGACCCATCCTACTTTCCGTCAGGCGGCCTTTCTGGAGCTCACCTTTTACGCACGCGAACCGCCAACGCCCTGTCTTGCCCTCCACCGCCTCCTGCACCCGCATCCCAGCCGGCAGCCAATGACAGCCTTCCACAGCTCCGGGTTTGCAGAGGTAACGCTCCTGGGGCCCTCTGGTCCCGCCCCCTCCAGAACTGCTTCCCGCCCTTCAGGCTCTTTGTCCAATCATCAGCGCCGAGTGCTCTTTGGTTACCGCCCCTTCTACCCGCCCTGCTGAAGACCCGCCTTCTTCCTTAAGCCAGAAGGAATCACCTGACTCGGAGGCGCTCCTCAGAAGGAAGGCAAGAAGGGGCGTGTGCATGGAGGGGAGGGGCGCGAGAAGGAAGGAGGGATGCCGGGAGCGGGGCGGGGAGAAGGGTTGTCAGTCCTATCTCGCGAGAGAGGACGGAAGCCTGTGGGAGCCCGTGGCCTTTAAAGTGCCATTCAGCCCTTTCCTCCAGGGGTGGTTTGTAAACACGGCTGTGCTCTGGCGTCCCGGGCGACCGAAACGATCCTGAACTAGTGACCTGGAAGGGTGAGTAATGATGGGCAGAGGGTCGCAGGGCTGGAGACTGTAGGGATACGGAGAAAGAAGGCGCTAACATGGCGACGTCGCTCAGCACAGTCCCCACCCCCTGTTTCCCATCACCTAGAGAGCTCCTGACGTGCTCTCTAGCCCTTGGGGCGATTGTGGTTGTGCTGCCACCTCAGCGGTCCGCGCGGTATCGGCTTTGGGAGCCTGACTAGCTGGGCCGGACCGTTAGGTAACTAGCGTTCGTTGTTCCGGCCCCTCCCTCGCGCGCGCTTTCCTAAGACAGAGGAAAAAGGAATAACGGCTCCTCGTAGACCCCTCCCTCCGAATTATCTTCCCCCTACGTGGGTCAGTTCGGAGGTCTCTGGGGCGCACGTCGAGTCCGCCGTGTGCGCAGGGAGATCGCTCCCACCCACAGTCCTTGGGTTGGGCAGGCAGAGGGCCCACTCTGGTCTCCCCACCCAGTATTCAAGCGATTGAGGACAGTGTGTTTGTGATGGTGGCGGGGAGGAGGATCGGGAGGCGCGGCTGAAAATAGGATCAGGGTCCCTGGCTGCCGTGCAGCCTGAAGTAAAGAATGTTGTGGAGAACCTGGGAGCTGGAAGTCGGCCTTTTCTGTCCTTTCCGCCACCCTCACAATCCCGCTACCCCCTACTTTTTCCCGGTGGGGCGGGGCTTAGGTATGGGTGCAGACTGATTCTGGTATTTTCCCATATATATATATATATATATATATATATATATATACTTTAATCTCTCTAACTGGACAGCAGGGCTTATGTAGAGAAATAATTTGCTTTTCACTAGTGCCCTAGGCACCAGAGCAGAGAGGAACTGTGTCTATGTGTTTTCTCTGTTCGCTAGTTTAGCTGAACCTAGGAGAAAAAAGAGAGGAGGAGGAGCTGGGGACTATTTTTGTGCCCCTAGGTAGTATAAAATTCGTTTTCCTTAGTGGAGAGTCTTAAAACTGGGGAGGCTGAGAGCAAAACTACTGTGAGTATCATGGAGTAAAAGAGATTACTCCTGATGGACCTTAGGCATCAGAAATTTTAGAGAAAGAAATCTTTCTCTTAAAATTCAACACCTACTTTATATAGTGATGTAAAGCATTTCTTTACATGTACCTTCAGGTTTTCTAATACTTTCCTGGCTATTATTTAATTGGTACTTAGAGATCGACTAATCCCTAAATTATAATGTGAAAGTTTAAATTTCTTAGGGGTTTTAAATTATGGAGACAGTCACAGTGCATGCATTTAAGATACATATTTAAAATCAGAACAAAAATTGACTTCCTTTGAGCACACATTTTGTCTTATTTGAAGAAACATCACCACTGGCGTTATCATTGTCAGTAACAGCCGTTCTAGGTGTAATCTTCAGCCATATAGCTTTGGTCTCTTTAGTCAAAATTGTGAAGGTAAAGCTTATTTATAAAAGCTTGTTAAAAAGTCAGACCTATAGGTTTAAGTGCCTTAAAATCCAAACACAGAAGCAGTTTTATCTTGTATTTAAATTTTTTTTTCTCAATTGAGGAATCCATTGTAAAAACTTTGTTTCAAAATGATAGGAACATCTTTGTAAAATATGTTTTAAAAATACAGATACCCCTCTGTAGATTAAGAAAGTTCATTGGGTCTTTAAGGCCATCAATAATTACATAACAGTTAAGAATCCTACTCGTAAAATCATTTCTAGGAATCTTTTAAATTTACCTTGATGTGTAAAAGAATTTCTGAGAATCTTCCAAATTTACCGTGATGTGTATGTTGCCTTCCTAAGACGTTTAATCTTGCTTTGAGAGAGTGGTACTGCCATTGCGTTTTAAGAAATGATTTAACATGTAATATTGTGGAAATTTAGAACATAGATGTTATGTATTTTAACTGTCAGTAAGGAAGGAGCTGTCAGGGATTCTTTGTGTGTGTGTGTATGTGTGTAGGGTACATAATACCTTCTGTAGATCCAAGTGCATTCCCTGAAAATCCTTTATAAAAACCTTATCCAAATGTTTATTTCGTGTTTGGGGCACTATATTATTATCAGTTAAATATGTAACCCAGTAATTCCTGCAGTTACTTTTCTCTTTGGCGTTGTTTTTTATTTTTAAGCTAAGTTAGTAGTAGAGATGGTTGTCAGCGGCCAGGCACAGTGGCTCATACCGGTAATACCAGCACTTTGGGAGGCCGAGGCGGGCGGATCACGAGGTCAGGAGTTCAAGACCAGACTGGCCAACATGGTGAAACCCTGTCTCTACTAAAAAATAAAAAAATTAGCTGGGCATGATGGCTTGTTCCTGTAATCCCAGCTACTTGGGAGGCTGAGGTAGGAGAATTGCTTGAACCGAGACCCAGGAGGCAGAGGTTGCCGTGAACAGAGATCGTACCACTGCACTCCAGCCTGGACTACAGAGTGAGACTCCATTTCAAAAATAAAAAAAGAAAAGAAAAGAAGTTGTTGTCAGCACTTTAACAAATAATAGGGGGGAGCTTTTTACTGATACTCAGGATCTGGAAGCTCTATGAATATGGTTGAAAAATATGCCACACATCACATCTACATGTAACTAGCATTAACTCTTCAAAAAATAATCCGCATTTTTTTCTACCCAAATTTTTGTATTTTGGAAAACTTGGGTTTTAATGATACATATGTTCTTGTCTGGTAAATTGTTAGATCACGTTAGATCAGGTAAACAGTCTCACCAATGTGTGCTGTTTCTACTCGTTTTATCTTCAAGCTCTTCCTGCCAATATGAAATAGGTGTATAAGTAGGCATTTCTTTCTCTTTTTTGTTCTTACTAAAATGTCATTGGAGAAGATAAAGTAGTTGAAGTCTCCTTTATTTAAAATCAGATTTTCACCAGAACTTCTCTTGTTTAAAACTCAGTGAATAACAATAATATTCAATTGATCTTTATAAAAGTCAATGCATATAGCACTTGTTAGGTTATTTTGTATGATTAAAATGTACTGTAAAAAAAAAATCCCATGTTAACCAAGCGTGGTAGCTCACGCCTATAATCCCAGCACTTTGGGAGGCTGAGGCAGGCAGACCAGCTGAGGTCAGTAGTTCGAGACCAGTTTGGCCAACATGGCAAAACCCCAGAACCCCATCTCTAGTAAAAATACAAAAAATTAGCCAGGCATGGTGGTGGGCACCTGTAATCCCAGCTACTCAGGAGGGTGAGGCAGGAGAATCGCTTGAACCCAGGAGCAGGAGGTTGCAGCGAGCCGAGATCATGCCATGGCACTCCAGCCTGGGCAACAGATCGAGACTCTGTCTCAAAACAAAACAAAAAACCCATTTTGTATTGTTATAATCTGGAGTTTAATTTAGTATTTCTGTGTTTATCTTAAACTCACACCTATTCCTTAAGGCTAAGAACTTGTTTAAAATGCTGCATATTCTCTTTATGTAAGTTTTAATGTTGAAGTAGTAAGATAGTAATCACCTGTTTATATTTGATGGAAAACCCCATTGAACATTTTATTTCCTTTGTTATGATTTTCAAGGTTAAATCATAGAAAATTAAGGAAATTTGTGGATGTTTAAGGCCATCAGTAATTGTAAGTACTTTATTTTATTTTTGAGATGGAGTCTTCCTCTTTCGCCTATGCTGCAGTGCATTGGTGCAGTCTTGGCTCGCTACAATCTCCACCTCTCAGATTCAAGCGGTTCTCCTTCCTGCCTGAGCCTCCCAAGTAGCTAGGATTACAGGGGTGCACCACCACACCCTGCTAATTTTTGTGTTTTTAGTAGAGACGGTGTTTCATCATGTTGCAGGCTGATCTCGAACTCCTGGCCTCAAGCGATCCACCTACCTTGGCCTCTCAAAGTGTTGGGGTTACAGGCATGAGCCACCACACCTGGACTATTTTTACACATTGTTTTATAGTGTAAATATATTTAATGTTACATATATAAATAAATGTGTATTCATTATATACATCTTTTCAATTTGTTGAGACTTGTTGACAACCTTCTTGACAACCTTCAAACTGGCGTATTCATTTTCACTTTTAAGGCATTACAGGCGTGAGCCACTGCACCTGGCCTATTTTTACACATTATTTTATGTTATAAGCGTATTTAATGTTACATATTGTATAATTATAAATAAATATGTATCATTATATATATCTTTTCAATTTATTCTTGTTAGCAACCTTGAAACTGATATATTCATTTTCAGTTTTTTTTTCCTCTGAGACGGAGTCTTGTTCTATCACCCAGGCTGTGTAGTGCAGTGGTGCTCTCAGCTCATTGTAACCTCCGCCTCCCAGGTTCAAGCGATTCTCCTGCCTCAGCCTCCCGAGTAGCTGGGATTACAGGTACCCACCACCACACCTGGCTAATTTTTGTATTTTTATTAGAGAGGGGTTTCACCATGTTGGCCAGGCTAGTCTCAAACTCCTGACCTCATGTAATCTACCCACCTCAGCCTCCCAAAATGTTGGGATTACCGGCATGAGCCACTGCCCCCAGCCTCATTTTCACTTTTAAGTATGTTTAATGATGCTTTTGTTCCTTGGCATTTTGGCATTGATAGTAAAGAAGAGATGTAAATAAAATGTTTTGGGACTTTGTCTGTTCACCCATATTCCCATTCTGTATCTTAACAAAGATAGTGGTTCTGAGCCACTTTTTTGCCTTTCTATCCAAGGAATAGAAAATACTTCCAACAGTAGTAGTGACTTATTACCACAGAGATTCTCAGGGGAAGATTGGTTGGGAAAGACAGGGGAGGAATAATTGTACTTGGCAAAATACTATTGGACTTTGGTTATTTTTGTAATATATAGTATTTTTATCTATAATATTGACCATAAATTTATAAATATGTTCCCTAAATATTCTTTAGTTCTCCTAGCAGAACCTAAACCTTTGTCATTCCAGTTTTATAGCTTTGGTTTTTGTAATTTTACTATTTTGGCTAGTATGTTTGCTTTTATTTATTGAGCATGTGTTGGAATAATTTTTTTATGTATCAACTTGTTTTGCCATACTAAAAAATAATTGTGTTCATTATTTTTGTTTTCTTCTCATTTGTGTGTATACATTATAGTTTTTACAGAATTATATCAAATAAGTTTTATTTTACTTTTATAGCATTGTATTTTTCCATGTTGTATAACCTTTATAGTATTTGATTGTTATGTGATAGTTGAAAAATAAGTATTAAATTTGTTCTAAATGCCTGACAAGAAAATAATAGTTTCAGTTCATGCCTATTTTGACATTGAATTGAACATCTCTGTGCATTTATCTTTTTCTTTTTTGAATTGTTTTTGTAGGATACTAATCTCAAATTGAATTACCTGTCAAAGGATGTAAATATTTCTACAGTTGCGAGATATTTGCCTCCCCAAAGACTTAAGCAAGTTTACACTGTCAGCAGAGCATGCATGTGCTAGCTTTGCCATAATTTTGTGAACTTTGGAGTTACGATTAATAAAGTGTGATTACCTAATTGGGAATTATTGCTGGGAATACGTTGTATTATTTAGCAGTTTTAAAATTATTTAGTTGGCCATATCATGCTATAGTTATTTGTCTACCAGTGATCTATGTGATGCAACAAATATTTTCATATTTTCTGACATTTTACTGTCTTTGTTTCTCTTAAAGTTTACCAAAACTTTTGACAGTCTTGTAACAATAATTCTTAGATTTCATGCAGTTTTATGTGGTTTGTGCAGTGAATGTCTTATGCTAGTTTAAGAGTTAATTTCTGGGCCAGGTACAGTGGCTCACACCTGTAATCCTAGCCCTTTGGGAGGCCGAGGTAGGCAGATCATCTGAGGTCAGGAGTTTGAGACCAGCCTCGCCAACATGACAAAACCCTATCTTTACTAAAAATACAAAAATTAGCTGGGTGTGGTGGTGGGTGTCTGTAATCCCAGCTACTAGGGAGGCTGAGGCAGGAGAATCCCTTGAAACCAGGACAAAGATTGCAGTGAGCCAAGATCATGCCACTGCACTCCAGCCTGGGCAACTGGCAACAGAGCGAGACTCTGTCTCAAAAAAAAAAAAAGTTACTTTCTGAGCTATACATTTCATTTCATAGGAGTTCTGTCTTATGAATGTGTCATGATTTGTTAAGATTTATAATGACAAATTCATTTCCATATAGGAAACACTTGGAATAAAGAAAGTGTACATGAGTATATGATAGCCAAATTGACTGAGTTTTTGTTTCCTCAATATTGTCTCTGGCACATAGTAAGTATGTAATCAGTGTTTTAGGATAGTTACTAAGAGCCAGATTGTCATGGGCCTACCACTTATAAACTGTGTTATCTTGGGTAAATTATATAACCTCTCCGTGCCTCAGTTTCCTTCTCTTCAAGGAGAATAACATAGTCTTGCTGTGAGTATTCATATAATATATATACAATACTTAATACAGCGTCAAGAACTTAATGAGTACTCAGTATATGTTGTGGTAATTATTATTGTTGAAGTTCATTCAGAAATAATCTAGCCTAGCCCTTCAGGCATGCTTGTGCTGTAGCTTGAAAGCAGTACAGCAAACATCTACTTGGTAGCTTTGGAAGCAAAGTTGGTTTTCCCTAGGAATTTATAATTTGTGGAGGAACATACCGCCTTAGAATTTTCATAAATTCATTTGAGAGACTATCTCATATTTTTTCGTTCCATGTGTACCCCTTCTCAGACTTTTTCTGTATCAAATTCCTGCAGTATAGCATATTCTTATTTTGAGGTGATAAAATTATGAGTTGATTTCCATAAAATCCAATTATTTTTGTATTTTTGAGACAAGGTCTCTGTCATCCAGGTTGGAGTGCAATGATGTGAACAAGTCTCACTGCAGCTTCCACCTCTTGGGCTCTAGAGATCTTCCGGCCTCAGCCTCCCAAATAGCTGGGACCACACTCGCATGCCACCACACTCAGCTAGTTTTTAAATTTTTTGTAGAAATGGGGTCTTGCCTTTTCCCAGGCTTAACTGATCCTCCCACCTCAGTGTCCCAAAGTGCTGGGATTATAGGAGACTACCAGCCCCAGTTATCCTTTTCTTCTGCTCCACCAATCCCATTATAAACATTCTAGTGAAACATTTCATTTCTCCTTCCCCATAGTGGTGTTGAGATTATGATTAAAATACCACAAAGTTGTTTTAAAGTCTCTGCTAATTAAACAATTAATATAACTACACTGTCAATTTTTGGCCACAAAGTTGAGAATCAGTGAAGTCTTTTATCATTTGTAAGGTAGGTTTTAATGATTGTTGATATGTGGATGTTGGATTGAGGGTTATTTTTGTATAGTAATACCACTTCACTTACTTGAATTTTGACATACTTTGAAAATGGAAGAGGTGAGCTTATCATTGTTTTAATGGGTATAGTACATAATCCATAGTCTTATTTCGTTTCATTTTTAGAAACAGGGTCTCTGTCACCCAGGCTGGAATGTGGTGATGCAGTCATAGCTCACTGCTGCCTGGAACACCTGGGCTTCAGCAATCCTCCCACCTCAGCCTCCCGAGTAGCTGGGATAACAGGCATGTGCTACTTAACTATACCCGCTTTTTTATTTTTTGTAGAGATGGAGCCTATGTTGCCCAGGTTTTTCTTAAATTCTTTGCCTCAATTGATCCTCCCATCTCAGTTTCCTAAAACACTGGGATTATAGGTATGAGTCACCACACCAAGCCTCTAGTGTGTTTTATTTGTGCCCTTTTCATAATGAGAAATTTTATTGATGTACTTTAAATAATAATGAATTACTATAATTCTTAGAGAGCTGTGAATTTATCTTTCTATTTTCTTTTTGCTTTTACAAAAAATAAGTTTCTCAGGACAAAAAAACAATGAAAGGTATGTTATCACCTACACTGGGCAAAAATAATCTATGGACCTTAGACCACATAATTCCATTACCAAATCTAAAGTGATGTTATTAGTAAAATTTGCACTAGTATTGTTCATATTTATAATTATTACTCTGTAAGTTCTTTGTATTTGTGTATTTGTTCTATTATAATTTTAAGCTATAAAACAAGAACTTGCTTTCTTTACATTGCCTAGGAATAATCAAGACTCATTTTAAAAATGTTTCCTTTAAAAATTGGAATGCTGATATTTTTATAGAAGAATATTTTTGAGATATTGAACTGATTTCACTACTCACAATACAGTCTGGAGAAGTTTGTGATACTTTTTATGTATACCATCAACTTTGAGAAATTTCATCAAAATTTTAGTATACTCTTGGGAATTGTGTGAAGAACATCTCTCATGTCTGCTGTGAATGGGGGAAAAATACTGCTGCTTTCCTTGATAACATTGAGCTTATATTTTTCTCTCTGCTGATAAATTTGATTTCCCTACGTTGATGAACTACACATTATATATCAAATAAACTTATGGATAACATCAAAATCATAGGTTAAAGATTAATGTAAAACTATTTTTTTATTTTTGAGACTAGAGTTTTGCTCTGTCATTCAGGTTAGAGTATAGTGGTGGGATCTCAGCTCACTGCAACCTCCACCTCCCAGGCTCAAGCAATTCTTGTGCTTCAGCCTTCTGAGCAGCTGAGACTCCAGGCACCGCCACCATGCCCAGCTAATTTTTTGTATTTTTAGTAGAGAAGAGGTTTCTCCATGTTGACCAGACTGGTCTTGAACTCTTGACTTTAAGCAATCTACCTACCTTGGCCTCCCAAAGTGCTGGGATTACAAGCTTGAGGTACCACACCTGGCCAAAACTCTTATGTCTAAAACTTAAACTAAATATGTAGTTCTTCAGTTTATTGCCTCAAAAATAAAGAAGATAGTAAAATTAGGTGTTTATTAGACATTAGGAAAATGCACATTTGAAGTCAAAGTAAAATGCAATAAATTTATAAATTTAATAAATATGATTTTAGTGTCATACACTATACCATGTATTTTATGTATATTATTTTCATGTATTCTTTTTGACAGTCCTGAAATGTGTATATTTTTTTACTATAGGGGATCATGGTGTAATCATAAAATTTAAAATTTTCCTGGCCAAGGTCAGTAGCTTACACCTGTAATCGCAGCGCTTTGGGAGGCTAATACAGGAGGATCATTGCCTTGATTAATGGAGGCTTTAAAATAAGAGTGCCTTAAAGCCTCCTTGAGCTCAAGGAGTTCGCAATTAACCTGGGCAACATTGTGAGGCTTGGTCTCTACAAAAAAAAAAAAATTAGCTGGGCGTGGTGGCATGTGCACCTGTGGTCCCAGCTACTCAGGAGGTTGAGGTGGGAGGATCACTTGAGCCCTAGAGATCAAGGTTACAGTGAGCCATGATTGTGCCACTGCACCTCAGCCTAGGTGACAGTGTAAGACCCTGTTTCAAAAAGAAAAAAAAAATTCCTGAATTTGAAATACTTTAGTCTTGAGAGGTGAATGAAGTCCTACTAGGTCATGGCTGCAGGTTTTCAAACTCCTGGATTTAGGTTTGTTATTATGACCACATTGCTATTCCCAAGGTGATCTCTAGGATCATTTCAAGAATGTATGAAGATTGTCATGAATGTACTGAGTATTTGAATCCTATTTCAGTTCACCTTGGCTGTGTCTACATGATGACAAATGTTTGACAGGGAATGAAGTCATATCTAGTGTCATTTGTGCTAGTGTTCCCCTACCCCTTCAGTGTTGGCTCCAAATCTTCCCTTTATTTTTTTATGTTTGTGGGAAGGGGAACCACATCAGCGGCAATCATCAGTCAACCAATAGGATCTAGTTAGTGGTGAACAGATTGACTGTTTAATTGGTAAGAGTCACTGGCCCAACCACACCACAGCATCGTCATTTGGGTTCCTGTAGAGATGGCCTCAGTTTCCAGTGTTCCCCACAGATGTTTGCTTCTTGCCCGGTGAGAGGGGATCTCAAGACTTGAGTGGTCGTTGTGAGCTCTCACCCTGCCTGGCTGTGTAGATAGACTGTATATATACATGAAGTGGGGATGGGGGCCAAGAGGCTATTACTACTGCCTCTTGTAGATCCAGCCTTAATGTTTTTCTGGCATCCTACTAATAGCAGATCCTGCACAAAGTGGATATCAGAGTTAATACTGTGAGGAGACAAAATAAGAATAGTTTTACCAAAGATAATGAGATATCACATAATGTCTGCGTTTTACCATTGATTTGAGTGCATCCTTAGAAAACTGAATGTAACAAAAACCCAGGACACTACCAGAAATTGTGTGCTCTCTAGAAACTTTGTGTCAATGTGTATACAAACACTGTTTTATGAGTTATATGAAATGTTATAGAAAAAACCTGTTTCTATAAGGTGCTGCTGCTCTTGAATTTGTGGGGCACAAGTGCATCTTCCTGGGACCTTACAACTCTTGCTTTCTCTATTAATTTTCTATTCCTGCCTCATATATTACCACCTACTTAACATCTTAAAACAATGTAAATTTATTGTCTCACAGTTTTTGTAGGTCAGAAGTCCAAGCGAGCTCAACTGAGTCCTCAGTTAGGGTCTTACAAAGCCAAGATCAGTGTGTTGGCAGAGCTTCATTCTTTTTTGGAGTCTCTAGGGAGTAATCCACTTCCAAGTTAATTCAGGCGTTTGGCTGAATTCAGTAGGTCTTTTCTTTCTTTTCATCCCTCTTTCCTTACTGGCTGTCAGCCAAGGGCTAGTCTTTTCTCCCAAGAGCTGAAGTGCTTTCCATGTGGCCCCCTCCAGTAATGGCAGGTCACATCCCTCTCATGCTTCTAACCTGTCTGACTTCTTTTTCTGGCTGAATCTCTGACTCAAGATGTAGAAAGTTCTCTGCTCTTGAGGGCCCTTGATTAGATTCCTAGGTAGCCCAGGACTCTATCTTATTTTTGGATCTGTAGTCTTTTTACATTTGCAGCGTTTCTTTTGTGGTGGAAAGTAACCTGCTAACAGGTTCCAGGGATTAGGGTGTGGACATCTTTGGAGGGCCATTCTGCCTAATACACTCACATACTCTTGAAAATAAACTTGATAAATTCTGTACCCTTGCACATTTCTAAGTTCATTCTTACAATTTTATAATCATAGATTGAAATTGTTGAAAAAAATATAATTTGTTTTTTCCAGATACACCACTTTTACAAGTATCTAAATACCATACTGATCTGATGCTATCATTGATTTTAAAAAACAAGCTTGAGTTAACTCATCTAATAGTTGGAAGTTTTCAATGTCCCTTTTTCTTATTAAATTTTGTATTTTCTTTCTACTTCGCCAACATAATTTTATTTGAACCCAATGTATTTTAATATTTTAAAATATCACTCTGTCGTACTTGTTTGTGACAAATATATATTTAATTTTTCAAAATTTTTAATTGATTTCTTCATTCTTGCGGAACTCCCTCTCTGGACAATACATTTTTGCATGGTATTTCCACAATGGAGGAGGTAATCATTAAATGAAAATTGTTATTCTTTCTGTCATCACACTACACAGTAAAGTATATCTGGATTCCTAAACATAAGGCAGAACACCGATTCTTAAAAGTCATGCTTTGCCTTTAATAATATTTGTAAGACAAGGAAAGCCAGAAGCTTGAGGGTTAATGGTGCCTTGATTAATGGAGGCTTTAAGGCACTCTTACTTTAAATTATCCCTTTGTTTTGTTCCAAGGAAGCTTCTAAAGCCTAGGACAACTCATTCTAATAAGATTTGAGATGGGAGAGGTATAGATTTCTTTTGAAAAGTGGGAGATTGAGGACTCTGGAAAAATAGGCAGATCATCTTAGGGAAGCAAACAAAGGGAAAATGAAGATATAGAAGTTGATTTTCTTAAAACTTGTCTTGCTCCAGTATCCCTTGGAAAGCCTTAGTATGTACCTTTAGTAATACATACCCCATTTTGTCTGTATCCCATACTGCCTCCTTGAAAGACTGTCCATCACCCTCCTGCCTACCTCTTATTCTCCCACAAGGACAGAAGCCAACTTCTCTTTGCTACCCAAGATTGCCCTCACATCTGTTACACTTATGCCTAGCAGAGGATTAATTCCTTTCTCATGCTAATGCCTACCTTTTGGACCCTGTTTCTTGGCACAATATTTGGCTTTTACCAGGACACTTGCCGTTAGTAGTGTTTGTACCTTTCAGCAGAGAGCCTACCCACAGGTTAATGATATACAAATATAGGCATTTACTGCATCACAACATTTTGAATCAGACCATATAAAAGATGTGGTAGCCATCATGACACAGTATAACACATTACTCACATTTGTAGTGATGTTGGTGTAAACAAATCTACCGTGCTACCAGTTGTCTAGAAGTATAGCATTTCATTAAGACAAGGAAAATACAGCACAATTATGTGCAGTACGATAAGCAATGATGTTACTTACTGGTTTATGTATTTAAATATACTTTTTAATCATTATTTTGGAGTGTACTTTTACTTTTTTTTTTTTTAAAAAAAAAACAGTTTATTTTAAAACAGCCTCAGGCAGGTCCTTCAGGAGGTATTCCTCGGGAAGGCATTGTTATCGTAGGTGATCACGACTCCATGTTCGTTATTACCTCTGAAGACCTTCTAATGGGACAATATACTGAGGTGGAAGACAGTGACACTGATGATCCTCACCCTGTGTAGGCCTAGGTTAATATGTATGTCTTTGTTTTAGTTCTTAACACAATAATTTTAAAGCAAAAATAATTTTTAAGATAGAAAAAAGCTTATTAGAATAAATATTTTCTGTATAGCTGTACAGTGTGTTTGTGTTTTAAGCTAAGTGTTGTTTCAAAGGAGCCAAAAAGTTTTTAGAAAAGTAAAAGGTTTATAAAGTAAAAAAGTCATAGTAAGCCGAAGTTAACTATTATCCAAGAAAGAAAATTGTTTAAATAAATTTTGTTTAGCCTAGTGTACAGTATATAAAGTCTACAGTACCGTACAGTGGTGTCCTAGGCCTTCATATTTACTCATCACTCATGCACTGACTCACCAGAGCAACTTCCAGTTCTGCAAACTGCATTCTTGGTAAGTGCCCTATACAAGCTTACCATGTTAAAAATCTTTCATACTGTATTTTTACTGTACCTTTTCTATGTTTAGATATACAAATACCATTTTGTTACAAATGGTATTAGTATTCTGTACAGTAACATCCTGTACAGGGTTGTAGCCTAGGAGCAATAGGCTATATCATGAAGGTTTGTGTGAGTACAGTCTGAAGTTTGCACAATGATGTTTTGGCCTGACTTCATGTTTCTCAGAACGTATCCCTGTTGTTAAGCGACACGTGATTATGTAAGAAATACATCTACAATAGGTTGGATAGTGCTGGTAGAGGAGAGGTTCCTTACATCTGTGCCTTTAAAGTTGCAAAAAAAGGATGTTATTTTTAATGTTCAAAGTCTGGGTGATTATCTTAACATTCCATGTGTTAAGACATAAGCGATACAGGCCAGTTACAACTGGCCGTCTTATTTCCTTTGCTTGAAATGACAATACCAGTTTGTCTTGCAGTTTTTTAGGATTTTATTAATGGCAAAAACCACAATTACTTTTGCACCTGAACTTTTGTGAGCAATTGCTGAAATAAGAACACAAATGTCTCTATACAAATAAGAAAACCTAAAGCCATACTTTAAAAATAAACATTTCTATGAAAGAAGCAATTTGCAGAAATTTATCTCAACCTAGAAGATGCGGATCTTTACATTATCCCACAGAGCCATTTGTCCTTTGAATTGCTGCTCCATTTGTAGTCCATATTTTACATTTGTATAGCTAAATATCCTATTTTGGTCCTTTTTCCCTTAAGGAACAGCCTGTATATAAAACAGAATTTTGTTGCCAGCTTTAAAGTGAGTTTCTAGTTCATGATACTCACAACAGTGTTTTTTCTTGTTTTTTTTTTTTTTTTTTTTTTTTTTTTTGAGACAGAGTCTCATCACCAGGTGCCAGGCTGGAGTGCAGTGGCGCGACCTGGGCTCACTGCAACCTCCGCCGCCAGGGTTCAAGCAATTCTCCTGCCTCAGCCTCCTGAGTAGCTGGGACTACAGGCGTGCGCCACCACGCCCAGCTAATTTTTTTGTAT